>CAJNOQ010000523.1:0-48091 GCA_905250885.1 Didymodactylos carnosus | reverse complement strand
AATTGAAATCACATACTTTTGAAGACGGAATGCATGTACCATTTTTATTACATTTCACAAGACAATCATTTGGTGTAGGTGGACATGTGCCCGGTGTAATTGAAAAGTCGTCCATTGCTATGTCTCCGTCGAAGGAAGAACCAACGACACCCTCGATCAATATACGATAAACTGTACTTGTTTGATTTTTCAATGGTTCCAGTTGTACTTGGCCAACATTCCACTGATCGCCCTTGTTACCGGAGTGACTTGCTAACGGTATTTTCGCACTTCTGTTCGAATACGTCTGCCGATAAATATTCAAACTGCCAATAGTATCACCCAACATATGATAATAATATTGAAAACAATAACGTGCTGTATTATCCAGATCGGGACTAATGAGTATTGCCCGGTCACTTTCTTTAGCGGGTGATGACGTTTCCAAGTAAATGTATGTTCCATATTGCGTACCTAGAGTATGATCAGTTAATGGTCCAGTTAATACGCTTGGTGTTTCACCTCTGAATCGTATCCATTCTAATTGTCGGTCGAATTCTGAATTTTTATATGCACATAAATTTTCTTCAAAATCACAATAGCCCAATGGTGCACAATACTGATCTTTTACAAGTACATCATCAATGGCAATATCGCCTTTAAAACCTTTTCCGACAACTCCTTCAAAGATGATGTTGAACGATCGTGTTGGAACAATATTGATTTCCATTACATGCCATTCATCGCCACGATCGCCTTGCGCTGTAAACAATTTCAATGGTGTCAATGAACCAGCGCCTACTTCTCGTTTATAAACATTCAACATTCCAACTTCGGAACCATATTGATGATAGAAAAATTGTAGACAATTATATGCACTCGAGGACGAAAATGTTGGTGAAACGAGAATGGCAGCATGGCCTTGAACTTTTGGTGCACTTGTTTCAATATACATGTAATGTCCCTGTTCAGTTAGTGTAGTGTGATCAACCATGGGTCCAGTAAACAGTGTGTCGGTTGAACCTTTGTTCCTTGTCCAATTAAAATTTCCAGATACGTCCGATGTATACCCACATAAGTCATCTGATTCAAAATCGCAGAAACGCATCGACGAACATGAACCTTCGTTTGTTGCAATATCATCAATGGCAATATCTCCTGATATACCATTTCCTACTTCGCCTTCGATCACATATTGGTAATTGCCCACATTTTGTCGAAACACTCTTGCTTCTTTCCAATCGATACCTTGATCACCAGTTATTCGATAAATCAACGTCAAATTATTGGTATTTAGCGGTCGTTCGTATATATTCAAATAACCAATTGATGTTCCATAAGCATGATACCAGAAATGTAAACAGAATCCTTTGGATGAGATAGATGTAGGCGCACTAAGAAGGCGAGCTTTGTCACCAGTCTCTTGCGGATCAGAATAGCCCGTTAGTTTAATACATGGTCTTTTATGGGGTAGGGGCGTGATGTTCTATTACATCTCTCACAAAGATTTTGAGTTTTAGAATTTTTGCATCAAATATCCACACAATAAATGAATTGTAACGATGTTTCAATATACATGTACCAACCGTCGGCTGTTTGAAGTGTATGATCTAAAAGCATATGATATATATGAAACTGCAGTACGGATAGTCTCTATTTACTCACCAAAATGGGGTCCAGTCCAAACACTAGATGTTTCGCCCTGATGTCTTGTCCAGTTAAAGTTTCCTGTGGCATCTAATGTCCATAAGCATGCATCTTTTTCAAAGTTACATGATAACGGTGTATGTAGACCTAACGTTGTTGGTGGTGTTGTCGTAGTTGTACTCGTTGTAATATGACACATTGAACCAGGCAGAATGGTAATATCGTCAAGCGCTATATCTCCCATATAGCTGCCGCTGTGCACTGCTTCAAAGATGAAATAAAATTCAGACGCCATATCAACATTTGCTAAACCCAAATGCCATGTGTTTCCATGATCACGACTCACACTCCATTCGAGTTGAGGTTGTGCTTTGCCTACTCGTGTATGCAAATTTAATGTACCGATATCCTGCCCCCACAGATGATAGTAAAATGCGATACAATATTTTCCGGCATCATAGTGTTCTGATAAAAGCCATGCCCTTTCACCACTATCAAATGAATCACTCGCTTCGATGTAAATGTAAAATCCAAACGGTGTACCAAATGTGTGATCAACCGTAGGCCCTGTTCCCACAGATGGTGTTTCACCACTATTACGTAACCAATCGATCTCGTCCATTTCATGATTTGGTGCATTCAACCAGCTACATAAATCCTCTTCAAATTGACATATAGTTGTATCAGGACATTCGCCTTCTTTTACGCTTAAGTCATCAATAGCAATGTCTAAAACAATAAATTTAAATGATACAAGGATAGTAGTTGATATACAAATAATCTTACCTCCTTGCTGATTATTTTTCCCAATAACACCAGTGATCAGAATTCTGTAATTACTTGAACCCAATGCTACAGGAATATTCACACGTCCTTGACGCCAAATATTATCTGAAAAGGAAAATTTGAGGTAAGTTAAATGATGGATCGTGTGCAAGACTCTTACCTTGATCGTTTGATTTTGACCATAATGTTTTTAATCTTCCACCATCAATTTGTTGCTGTATTTGTAAGGATCCGATTCCAACCCCGTATAAATGATACCACAATCGGAGACAACGTGGTTGACTAGCCTTGAACGATGGTGATTCTAATTGAGCTTCATTACCTACCGTTTGTCCGATTGAGTTAATGTATAAGTAATGTCCAAATGCTGATCCCTGTGTATGATCTAAAGCGCATAATATTCATTTATATATTTTAAAAAATTAACAAAAAAGTCGACAAATTATTACCGATCGAGGGTCCACTGCCCGAAGATGATGTTCCATTTTTGCCTAATAACCATTCAAAATCCGCCTGAGCATTATTTTTCCACTCACACAATCCATGTTCAAAGTCACATTCATCCAATATGGGACATGAACCAGAGTTAACTTCAATGTCATCCAATGCTATATCTCCACCAAACTCACTTCCAACTAAAACATACGGAAACCTAAGCCAAGTAGTCCATCGAAAATTCACTATACGTACCAATTCCTTCAAATATTAACCGGAATGTTACAGTGCTGTCGAAATGAAGTTGTCCACGTTTCCAAACGTTGCCTTGTTGACCATTTCTTGACCAAAGTGGCTTTCGTCCATTTGTACTCTCATACAAAACATTTAATGTTCCAATATCGGCTCCAAACCTAAAGCATGACAAAAAAATTGGATAAATAAAACTGTACCAAGCTATTTTGACTTACATATGATAGTAGAAGATGAGACAACTCCTTGGTGTCGGGAGCATCATTGGACTAGCGAGCCATGCATTATCATTAGGTTGTTGGGGTATTGATGCTTCGATGTATATATAATAACCCTGACCGGTTGTATGATCACCATGTGGTCCCGTGTCGAATGATGGTGTCTTCGATGATGTACGAGTCCAATTAAACTTACCACCGTCGAGTGTCCATGAACACAAATCTTGTTCAAAATCACAATTTAAAATGTTATCTGTATCGTTCTCATTACACTTGGAGAAGAAAATATCATCTATAGCAACATCATCAGTGTCTGGTGTTGAACCAATTTGGTTAGGTACTAATTCGAATGATAATCGCCAACCGTGACTTACTACGCCTAATTGCTCACCAACTTTAACCCTTGCTCGTATCCAACGTTGATCCTGTGCTTGTGTTTGTTCCCAAAGCACAACGGTATTTGTACCTGTATTGTTTGTCGGTACTGTAGCTAATAATTTAATTGAACCAGTTTTATTCCCAGTAAACCAATAATAAAATGTTATTTCACATCGGGAACTTGCTCTCGGCAATACTGGACTACGCACCACTGCAACATCGAAAAATCCTGCAGTATCACCGTCGACGTACATATACCTGAACAGAAAATACGTTTAAGTGACCGATTTAATTGTAAATATTTAAATAGATGTAGCATACTAACCATCCCAGACCATTATTTTGTGTATGATCAAATGGCGGTGCACTCATGGTTAAAGTATTTCCAGAAGAAGATTTCGCCTGATCCCTTTGCCATGTATAATATCCTACGGATCCATCTTCCCAACCACATTGATCTAAAAAACATTTATTGATACTATTTGCCTTAATTGCTAATTTTCTAAAGTTACCTTGTTCAAAATCACATGGACCACAATAATGCTAAAAACAAGATAATTCAAAGGGTTATTATATTTTCGTATCAAGTAGTAATTTCATTCATACTTCATCTGATGCATCTGAACAATCCGCTTTGAAGTCACATACCTATGAAAAAAATATAATGAGAGTAAAAGATAAAAATTATGCACAATAAATCTTACTTTTGTTTTATCAATGCAAATCATTGAATTTGAACATTGAAATTGATTTGACGGACATGGAGTTGGAGTTGAAGTTGTAACGTTTGTTGATGGTAAACTTGACAATTGTGATGGAATACATTCAGGTGTAAATACTGTATCATCGATAGCTAAATCCGATAGAAAGCTCTCTCCAACAACACCTTCGATGAAGACCTAAAAGAATTGAGAGATTGTTTTTAATATGTAGGAATTAAGAATGCAAATCATACTTGAAATGGCTGCGAATAATTCAGCTTTAATTCATATCGAAGCCATGCATTTCCTTTGTTACCCGATACGCCCCAAAGCTTTTTTAATGGTCCGTTCGCAAACAATTTCACATAAGCATTCAATTCTCCCATATCTTCGCCATACATATGATAATGTATAATCAATCGACAAGTGGTCGTAGTTGGTTCAAACAGACGGCTCATCAAGCGAGCTTTCATTCCCGATTGCTGTGGAAACGATGCCTCGATTAATGCGTATTGACCCGTGCTAAAGCCTGTTGTATGATCTCGTGTAGGCTAAATGCAAAAAGAAACAATGCAAAACTTTATTATGATAAGTGGGGTTCAAAACATACTCCCGTTAGTTCAGTTGGTGATATGCCTCTATGTAATACCCATTTAAAATCGCTACTGTTGTCATGGGTCCAATCGCAGAAAGATACATCGAATGTACAACTACAAAACAAAAGTACATATTGATACACACTAGTTGCACATGTATGTTGAGTATTCCTTACGTTTGATATGATAAGCAAAGTTTACTATATTCATCTGAGTGATCACCGCAATCATCGGTCATATCACACAGACGTGCTTTTGCTACACATGAACCGCGGTTACACGTAAATTGAGCAGCTGTACATTTGGCAGGTACCGGTGGTAAATAACATTTGTTCATTTTAGTGGAGTCAATCGCAATAAAGCCATATGCTGATAAGGAACGTGTAGCATCAAGAGCTATTTGAAATGGAACATCTACTCGTCCTAATTCAATTCGGATTTGTGTCCAATTTGTCATCGTCAATGATCCGGAATAAAATCGTTGTAGTACGGCTCGTTCAACACCACCAGTATGTAATGTGACATTGAGTGTTCCAATAGTCGATCCAAACATAAATAACCAAAACTCAAATTGGCATGTTGCACTTGCTTGGCTAAAGACGGACGTGATTAATCGTGCTGGAGAACTTGAAAGACCAGTGCCCGGTGCAACATACATGTAATACCCTACACGAAAAATTATATTTCTAACGTGTTTTCTTCTTCGAGATAACATACCGTTCCCATTTGAATAATCAAACGGTGGTCCAGTGCCTAGCGCTAAACTACCATTTCTAGCACGTTTCCACGTAAATGAACTACTACTGTTCACCTTCCATCCACACATCACAACACTATTTTCAAAAGTACAATTACCGCATTGTTTCTCTTCCTCACCACCCGGACAATCATTTACAAAATCACAAACCTAAAGAGGGCATCATTGATCTTCTCTATAGTTTTAATGACTAATTCTTACCTTTGTTTGTGATATGAGTGTTCCGTTAATACAGCGATATTGACCTGTTGGAGCGGTGACACCCAGACATTTACCACTTGTGGTTTTAACATCGTCCAGAGCCATATCTCCGACTTTGGTTCCTACTATACCTTGGAATACAATTGTATACGTTTTCGACTTCGTTATGTTTGGTAATAGTGTATATTCTTGATAAATCCAATAATTGTCAAATACTTTATCTTGCGTGAATATTGTTGACGTTGTATTTGCATTCGGATCACGAACAAGGACATTGAATTTTGCTCCTGTTGTATTTCGTATGTAATAGTACCAACTTAAACATTTAACACCATCACTTATAGAAATTAATTCCGATTCCAATAGAGCTACTTTATTTGGAGTTGTGATGGCACGATCCAAGAACATATAATAGCCTGTGTAAAGTAGAATGAATTAGTTTGATAGGATGAAAGTATGATAGACCTACCCGCTCGAGTATTAGTTGTATGATCAGTAGTAGGTCCGTTTGATATTTGAATATTGGAAGATGTCCGTTTCCAATTAAAATCCGCTTTCAGATGCATAAATCCACACATATGTTTCTCAAAATCACATGATGCTAAGGGAGAACATTCACCGGATTGAATTTCAATGTCGTCAATTGCAATATCACCTATAAACGTAAGTATTATCAATGATACAATCGTCAGCTTTTTCTAAACTTTACCTTCAGAATGGTTTTGTAAAATTCCTTCAAATACCAGCTAGAAATAATTCATATTTTGAAATTCTAGTATTTTAATGTAAGTGTAAAAATGCACAAACCTGAAATGGTGTGCTACTTTTGACAGTTGTTTGCACTAATTTCCACTGATCACCTTGACTGCCCGTTAGTGTGTATAGAATCTTTGGATTTAATTGTCCATAAGCAAATGTTCTCACATTCAGTGTGCCAATATTACTTCCATAGAGATGTGTCCAAAATCGAACACACGAACCGGTTGTATCTGGATATTGTCTTGATACTAAACGTCCACTATCATCAGCATTTTGTGCTTTTGATGATGGCAAATACATGTAATGACCTATAAGTAAAATATAGTTACTGTCATAGTACAGCTTATTTTCCGCTCTTGCAATGCTTACCAAAATGTGTACCATATGTGACGTCAAAACTCGGTCCTGTACCGTTCGATGGCGTTCCACTTTGTTGACGAATCCAGTCAACATTATTTGATGGATCGTTTACATAACCACATTGATCAGCTGATTCAAAATCGCACATCGTTGTTGAAGGACAAGCACCAACGTTCACAGCCAGATCATCGACGGCAGTGTCANGTACAGCTTATTTTCCGCTCTTGCAATGCTTACCAAAATGTGTACCATATGTGACGTCAAAACTCGGTCCTGTACCGTTCGATGGCGTTCCACTTTGTTGACGAATCCAGTCAACATTATTTGATGGATCGTTTACATAACCACATTGATCAGCTGATTCAAAATCGCACATCGTTGTTGAAGGACAAGCACCAACGTTCACAGCCAGATCATCGACGGCAGTGTCACCTTGAGAATTTTTACCAACAATGGCTTCTATAACCAGCTGATACACTGTATTAGTTGGCAGATCTAGTCTCTTTGATAATTCAATCGTTCCAAGACGCCATTCATCGCCCTTAAAGAAATAAACATGTTCTTGAAAATTGATTGTAACGGTATTTTGCTCTTACCTGATCGCCTTCTTTCTGCCATATTGCTTTACCCAAATTGCTATCTGCAAAAATAATAGTTCATATTATTTTTCTCTCACTAAAAAAGCATGTCCTACATACTAGATCCTGCATATACATTTAGTCGATAAATGTTAGCACCATACCTAAAAAATTCGCATGAAATTTCTCTAAGCAGTTTCTAACTTAAACTTGATATAATTACATGTGATAATAGAAGCGAAAACAATAATTATTTTCTGTTACACTCAGATCAGGACTGATTAATCTTGCTGTGTCGTTAGGTTTCGCTGATGTCGTTTGGATATAAATATAATGACCTAAGTGTACACGTTATCGCATAGTTCACTTCACAACTGTTTCATATACACGAACTTACCAAGTGTCGACTGCAGAGTATGATCAAAGTCAGGTCCAGTTGTTGCCGAACCCGTTTCTCCTCTAGCTATTTTCCAATTGAACGTTGATGTTTGATCGTGAACCCAATTACAGGTACAGTTACATTCAAAATTACAATCGTATTGATTTGGTGCTACAACGAATTGATCACAGATAATTACCAAAAAGCTGTAATTAAAGATTTCTACTTACGGTAAGTAACTGGTGAAACTGTGGTGGGTATTGTACTTGTTAGACTTATATCGCAATTACGACCAGGATACCAAACAATATCATCCACGGCTATGTCTCCTGTTAATTGAAAACCAACAATAAATTCATTTTCGTTCCTTCTCAAATAATACATACCCTCAGGGCCTGTTCCAGCTGTTCCTTCGATTATAAACTATAAAAAAGAAAAGGCTCAAGCATAGTATCCATTTTGAATGTTTGAATCAACTTACTTGTAACGTTTCTTTTGGTTGTAAGCCCGTATTAACACCTTCTATCAATTGTTTCCACTGATCGCCTTGTTGTCCAGTTATATTTGTTAACAATCTCATTGGAGATGATTTGCTGTCCAAATAAATATTTAATGCTCCTATATCTTCACCGAGCATATGGTACCAAAGAGTAAAACAACCGTCTTCAGCCGATAGATGTTCGCTGACAAGGCGTGCTTTTTGGCCTTCTTCAGCTGGAAAACTGGCTTCGAGATAAATATACCACCCAACATTTGAATTTGTTGTATGATCTAAGATAAAGCATATATATTATCAGCTGAAGAGAACTTCTTTTTTATCACATACCGACACTGGGACCTGTGCCTGTTGATCCCGTTTCTCCACGATTCAATAACCAATCAAAGTCATCATCTGATTTCTGTTGTGTCCAACCACACAATATTCCACCTTCAAAATTACAATTGATCGCTGGGGAACATTTGCCCAATCGTAAGTCAACATCATCGATACCAATAATAACTTCAGATGACGATTTAGTTGCTTCAAAGTTTAATAAAAATGACTGAGAACGATCTCCTACTTGTACTTGTGTATAGCGCCATTCATTCAGATAGAAATCACTGTGCCATACATTTGTAACCTGCGTGTTTGGTGTCAGTGCCATCGTTACATTTAAACTGCCCGTTGTTGATGATGGTCCGTTGATAAAATACCAAAATCGTAGACATTCGTCGCCACTTGCTGCATAAAGACGACTCGATAATCTGCAGAAAGAATAAAATATCAGCCTTGAAGTAACAAAATGAGAAAATAAGTTTTACTTCGATGATTGAAGTTCTTTGGCTAGTGCAAACGAGCCTAATGATGTTGATGTCGTGTGATCCATATTAATAAAATTTGACATGTTTGATGCTTGTTGTCTTATCCAACTTTTTTCCGGAGAAGCTTTAAAATCACACATATCCACTTCAAAATCGCATGTTTTCGTTGATGGACATTGATTATTGCTAACAAATATATCATCTAAGCTAATGTCACCTAAATAGCCTTTTCCTACTATGCCTTCAAATACAATTCGCCATCCAAATACACTTGCATCACCGTCACTAATATCTTGTAGCGTTTTTGTTCCGTGAAGCCATTGGTTTCCCTGACTTGATGATTTTTGCCATATTAGTTTTCGTGAAAAACCCGTAGGTGAAACAGAATCAACGTAGACATTGAGTGTACCAATATCTAAACCGTACATATGATACCAGAAGGAGAGACAACGGGGTTGTCCCGTTAATGGATTTTGAATAGCTGATAATAAACGGGCTTTATCGTTTTCTTGTCTAATTAAATAATAAAATTCACTGTCTAAGAATATACCAAGTAAGGAAAAAAGTACTTACCTAGGATACGATGCTTCGATGTAAATGTAATATCCTGAACCAGTGGTATGATCTGAAAGAGTGATAAAATCACGAGATTTTTCGCTGCTAGAAGTAAGTAATAGTTATTAATTACCAAATCCAGGTCCGGTTTCAGCTGAGTCTGTTGTATGATTCGCTCTGTCCCATTGAAAGTCTGCTGTATCATCACGAAAATAGTTACACCAATCATGTTCGAATGTACAATCAATTGGTAAGCCTAATATAGGTGTTGTTGTTTGACAATTAAAAAACTCTACATCATCTATTGCAATGTCGCTCGCATCACCCGGAAAACCATCGATTTCTAACAAAAGATACTTTTCTCTAATTACTCAAATTTAATACCCCTCTTCAGACTACTCACCAATAGAAAATCGGTCCGCTTGATGGCCAATATTTACGACAGCTTGTTGCCATTCAGGTGCTTCTTCATCAAACCATTGTAGAAACTCATGAATATCCGTACCACTGACTAATCGATGTAAAAATACATCAATTGCCGAATAATCGGTGTTTCCATTAATGTAATACCAAAACTTCAATTGACATTCGATACCACTTGGACCCAACACTGGGGATCGAATCGACGTATAATCTGCACTATCACTCACCGTAGCATCGACTAATAAATAATATCCATTATTTCCCGTATGATCTACGTCCGGACCTTGCCCACTTGGCGCTTTGCCTGTTCCAAGTGTCCAGTCGTATTCCGAAAAGCCAACTGATCGCCATCCACACCACTGTTGTTGGTCAAAATTACATGTACCACAGGCGGCCTCATCACTACCGTTCAAACAATCTTTTTTGAAATCACAAACTAATGTGCCATTGATACATTGTCGATTTTCAATACATAAAAACTCGTTTGGTTGACATGGATTAGGTGTAATTGTCGTTGGTTGTGTTGTTACAGTCACCAAACCTACATTACCCAAACTACATTCCGGCGTGAATGATGTATCATCAACGGCAATGTCGCCGGCGTAACCTTTGCCCACAATAGCTTCTAAAACGACTTGAAAGGGTTCACTGACGAACAGACGAACATCGGCACGAACCCAAAAATCGCCGACTTCGTAATCTTTCGACCAAACTTTATTCATTGAACCCCCAACAGTTGTACGTGTATAAACGTTTAATGCTCCAATATCTTCACCATACAAATGATAGAAAAATCGGAATTCACAGCCACCAGAATTATTGAAAACAGGCGACGCGACACGAGCTCTGTCTCCTTGTTCAGCAGGGTGAGAAGATTCCAAAAATATGAAATGTCCGCTTGGCAAGCCTAATGTATGATCTCGTTTTGGTCCAGTTTGAAAACTCGTTGTTGGCCCATCATTTAGTTCCCAATCGAGGTTATTGTCGAGTTCTTGTGTCCACGAGCAAAAAGCTTGTTCTTCGAAATTACACATTGTATACGATTTACAATTAATTTCATCTGAATTATCCCCACAATCGTCACTTTAATACGGAAAAATACATTAAACTATTGAAGAAAAATTAACCTAAATTAATCAATTTACCTGAAATCGCATACACGATTCATTTGTACACAGGCGCCGCGTTGACAGCGAAAATATCCGTCGGGACATGTTGGTCGTTCTGGTGGAAACTGACAACCGACCAGTTTTACATCATCAATAGCCACATTTCCATCGCCAAAACCACTTTCAGCCAAAAATTGTATCGACCATGGTCTTGATATGCGACCAAGTGGTAACAAAACACGAACCCATTGATCACCTAAAACACTAGTATTAATATTAATGAAATTAGAATTTAATAGTATTTACCTTGATCTTCGAATTGTTCCCAGATATCGATACTATCTTCGTTTTCTTTCAAATGAACAGATAAAAATTGATAATCATCACCCAATAAATGATAATAAAATTCTAATTCACAAGTGGAACTTGATGGCTGAAGTATTTGTTGAAGCTCCAAGATGCCTTCATCCCAAATCGTACCAGTAGCCGAGTCGACGTACATATAGTAACCCCGGCTTGTATGAGTGGTATCTAGTTGGTTATAGAAAAAGTAATTGGGCAATTTTTGATGTTATACAGGTATACTCACGATCAACAGTTGGTCCACTATGATTTTGTGATGCGGTGAAACCCTGACCTCTTTTCCATGCGAATGATCCAAAACTTTGATCTAACCAACGACATTGATCTTGCTCAAATGTGCAATCGGCGCACACCTCTTCATCATGACCATTAGCACATTCTTTGATGAAATTACTAAAATACGCAGAAACGATGACACACGCGATATTGCATACTATTTGTCAATACATACCAAACTTGTGAATTCAGTACGATTGTTCCATCTCCACATTCAAAATTACCAGTTGGTGCTGGTGTTGTTGCCACAGCTGAACAACTGGTTGGATACATAAACAATTCATCTAGTGCGATAGAACCAGCTTGTCCCTCGCGAAAATGTCCATCAATATGAATCTAAATCATTCAACAACGTTGTATTATCAAAGTCGTTATAAAAATTACTGCCAAACCTCAAAATTATCATAGACTGTTGATATATCAATTGATTGTCGGTGCCATGAATTTCCTTGATCATTCTCTACCGTCCATAAGAGAGTTGCATTTGGTCTATAATTGCCGTCAACTAAAGTTCTGTATCGCATCATTACATTGATCATATGTGAACCAGTGAGGAAATAATTGAACACGAAACAAGCACCAGACGGATATTCATATGCGAGTAAAATTTCTGAATGTAACGATGATGTTTGATTGGCAATATTCATTCCGTAATTTGATCCTGCCCACAAGAAATGACCATATTGTGTGCCGATTGTTACATCTTTTATTGGTACATTCGTCCCACTGTAAATAAGACTTAATTGTTGAGCTGTTAAACGATACCATGAAAAGTGTGTTGTGCCAGCCGATGGTGTCCATGTACATAAATCATTTTCAAAATTACATTGACCATTGGGCGTGCATGCACCTGCTGTTATCGATACATCATCAATCGATATATCACCTGTAAAACTTGTGCCCACAACACCTTCAAACATCACCTGATAAATAAAAGATGAAGACGATGTGTCAGCATTCAACTCAATCCAGTTAAACTAACTTGAAATTTATCTGCTGTCAATATTGTAGCTTTGGCCGGACGCCAACGGTTACCTTGATCACCACCTAGACTCTGAACGGCGAAAGGGACGTGAGTTTATAATAGAAAACAAGTATTAGTATATGTTACCCATAATGGGATTGTTTGCTGAACATTTTGGGACCATAGATATACATTGAGACTACCTGTTGTAGGTCCCCACATATGATAGAAAAATTGTAAACAAGAACCACCTGCGACAGTCGGATAATCGGGTGAGATGAGGCGTGCCTTGTCACCCGTTAACTGAGGTGAGCTTGATTCAATATACATATAGTGCCCAGTGTTTGTTTGATATGTATGATCTAAGAAGAAAACATCCGTTATATCTATCTGTGCCATTGACAAAAGAATTAGTACCATTTGATGCTCCTGTACTTGACGATATTGTTTCACCCGATTGTCTAGTCCAGGTGAATTTGCCTGTAATATCATTTTGATAACCGCAGATGGATGGATCTTCAAAATCGCAGACTGTTACTGTCGGACATGTACCAATCAGAAATTTTAAGTCATCAAGTGCCACATATCCCGTCGATCGTGGCACAGCAACCACTAAATTAAAGAAGAACCGCTATTATTTCTGCCATTTTCTTGCCATTCTTAAACATACCTGCTATTTCAATTATCGCTCCCTGCGCCATACTGATACTGACTGTTCCATGAGTCCACTTATCACTGGCAGTTGTACCAGGTCTACGCCATAAGAGTTGTGCACCAGTTACATTTCTTGAATAAATATTTAGCGTTGTATCGGACGAAATGTACGACTGATACCAAAAATCAAAGCAAAATGACGAAGCGGTGCCATGTAGTGGTGATGAACGAATTGTTGATGTTTGAGGTGGTCCTCCTGTTCCTTCGATACCCACATAAATGTAATGACCGTACACATTCTGTTTGGTATGATCTGTTAACGGTGATTTTCCAAATTGTGCACTTTGACCGTTTTGTCTTTTCCACACATTCGTCTCTGTTGTCTCAGTTTGCCAATTGCATAAATTATTTTGTTCAAAATCACATTCATATAATGTTGGTTGCGCAGTAACGGGTGCTTGTGTTGTCGATGCAAAATAGGCACAAGAACCACCCTGCGTCAACTTAATATCGTCCAAGGCAATGTCAGATTCATATCCAGAGCCCTATAGTAAACGAAACCTATGGTATTCATAACTATCAGAGAAAAAGAATACGTACAATAACAGCTTCGAATATAAACTCGTAATGATCAGCCGTCGTTGTTGGTATATCTACTTGACCAAAAATCCATTTATTTCCTTGATCACCCTGCATTAAAAGAGACAAAATTTTTACTAGCGTACGAGAAATAAACTGAACATACCTGCATAGACCATAACGACGTTCGGTTTTGAGTCGTAATTCGATAATAAACAGACAAACTGCCAGTTGTGTTTCCATACATATGATACCAAAATTCCAAACATGCACCTTTTGGTGATTCCAAAACTTCGCTGACCAGCCAGGCTTTCTCGCCTGGTTTTTGTGGAGCGCTGGCTTCAATGAATACATAGTATCCAGCAATTGTACCCGTGGTGTGATCCACACTTGGCCTTTTGAGCAAAATACATCATTGAAGAATAGTTTTTACAAAAATAAATAGCATACCCAGTTTCGTATGACGTTGTACCGCCCCGTTGTCTTAACCAATCAAATTCATCCTCACCTTGTTGTTGAGTATTATAAAAACCACAATAACCTTGTTCAAAATCACAACTACCGTCTGTTTCACACTGTCCATTTTGTAAATAAATATCATCAATAGCAATATCTCCCTGAAAACAGACACCTTTGAAGTAGAAAAAAAAGAAAGGAGATAACTTACATCAAAACTTTTGCCAACAACGCCTTCAAAAGCAATCTGAAATTGACTACTGCTTTTCACTGTCACATGACCATAACGCCAACGATTTCCAAGATTACCACTGAAATAAATATAATTCCCTATCGTAGAATTCTTTCAAAAAAACACTTTTAGTTATACCTTTTTGTCCATAATAACTGTTTTGTATCATAAATCATCACATTTAATGTACCAATGGTGTTTCTAAAAATTAAAGAGCATTTTTTTGCACTTTTTCTTCCATTTTAACTTTAGTGCGTTTTACTTACCCATACATATGATACCAGAATTTGAGACAAATCGAAGATTGCGCTGGATATTTTGGACTTACAATTCGTGCCTTATCTCCCTCTAGTTGAGGACTGGATGTTTCAATGAACAAG
This sequence comes from Didymodactylos carnosus, assembly GCA_905250885.1. NCBI lineage: Eukaryota > Metazoa > Rotifera > Eurotatoria > Philodinida > Philodinidae > Didymodactylos > Didymodactylos carnosus. Next base: position 32,772 of record CAJNOQ010000523.1, on the reverse strand, counting down.
TAAAATCCATGTGGTGACTGAGTAGTATGATCTGAAGAGAAGAATATCACGATATATTCGACCATGTGATTTCTGATAATCTGGACTTACCAGCTGATGGTCCTGTACCAGACGACAGCGTTTCCTTTTGAGCTCGAGTCCAATAGAAATCAGCTGTTGTGTCGTTTGTCCATCCACAATAAGATGTTTCAAAATCACATTCTGTTGGTGGTGGACACTCTTCTTCGAGTAACGCTAGTTCATCTATACCAATGTCACCTTCAAATCCTCCAACGTAACCATCAATTTTTAAATAATAATCCGATCCAATATTCCTTAAATTTATTCGTCCTACTCGCCATTCATTCGCTTGTGTTCCATTTCGTTCCCAAACTAGAATCTGTTTCAGAGGTGTTGTTTGCTCTACCGTTGAAATTTGCAATGAACCAACGTCTTCGCCAAACCTATTGAGAAGATTAAAAAATAACTATAAGGCCTCCAGGAGTGAAAACCTATGCATTTCTCACATGTGATAATAAAATGAAAAACATTGCACATTTTTAGGTTTAGGTAGTGTTGGCGATATGAGACCAGCACGATCACCATAGTTATTTGGATAGCTTGCTTCCATGTACAGATAATATGGTGTATTGTCAGCGCCTAAATTGATGAATAAGTTATGAACACTTTACTGCCAATGTACCTAGCTGATAGACCTTGCCGCAAAAAGCGCATGTTCTCGATATCCAAAACCCTCAAGCCATGATACCAGGCTTCCAGGAGTAAAAATCACCTTTTTCTACATCTTTCACCAAGCCTTCCCAAGCCTGGTATCGTTTAGCTGAAGTTGATCAGTTCTATCACCGATGTCGGGTTAAGTAGAAAGAACTGATTACGTCTGAGATAAAGACTTGGTAGAGCTGGGAGATTTTGGCTGACGAGAATAAGCGAGGTTTGCGGCAAAGTCTCTAGGCTTGGTACATCCTGACACTTTACCACTCTCGTAGCAATCATCATACCTGTACTCGGTCCAGTGCCAACACTTGATGTTTCTCCGGTATGTCTCGTCCAGTTAAACTGCGCCGTTGGATCAAATTGCCACTGACAAACATCTCGTTCAAATCCGCAGGAAACTGCTTCTTGTGATACTTGAAATGAATCTGCATCTATTGGTTGAACTGTGCACACGTCTGTCGTCATAACACCAATATCATCTAAGGCAATGTCTCCGTCGTATCCTTTTCCTCGTATAGCTTCAAATATAATCTGATATTTTCCGGTTGGTGTAATTGGTGCCAAACCATGTTTCCAAGCACGACCTTGTGGTCCTTTCAATCGCCAAATAACTGTTTCGCTACCGTTTACTGCACTATAGCTACGTATATAGACATTTAATGTATCAATATCAACACCATACCTAGTGAAAAAGAGATCAGTTCAAACTTCTTGCCAAGCTTCTTCGTCAACACTTACATGTGATACCAGAAAGTTACACATTTTGATCTTGTATCAAACAACATTTCGGACTCGAGCCGTGCTTTCTCACCCATTTCAGCTGGTACTGATGTTTCAATATAAATATAGTAGCCATCTTTTGTCTCTTAAAAAACGAAAATATTTACAATAAATATATCTGCTTTTAACTTTGAGAAAAATGAGAATATTTACCCGTTGTATGATCTGAATCCGGCCCTGTACTGCTACTTATTGTTTGTCCTTTATTTAACTCCCACTGGAGATTATTGATTCCTGCATTTTTCCAAGCACACATATCACCACTATCAAATGTGCATATATCACCTTGAAGTGAACAATCTCCATCTCTGAGTAGATAATCGTCTAAAGCGATTAAACCAGTGCGCCCATTTCCGCTAACAGCTTCTAATACAATTTGGAACTGATTTGCTGTTGCTACGATCGGTATGTTTATCTCAGCTTTGTTCCACATGAATCCATGATCATTTGATCGTGTGAATAATAAACGTTTTGTACCTGTTATACTTTCTTGATTAACATTGAGTGTGTTTGAATCTGATCCACTTATAACAAAATAAAATTCTAAACATTTCGATTGATTTAATACAGCTGGTTGATAAAAGGGTGATTGTAAACGTGCATGTAAATTTTCCAGTTTATTATCGAAGTCAACGTACACGTACGCACCACGATTAGTATTTGTTGTATGATCAGGCAGAATCGGTGCCGGTGCACGACCACCACCGTTATGTGTGCTCCATGATAGAGCTGATGATGTACCATTTTGTGTAAAACCACAAGCTTGAGGATCAACAAATGTACACGATTCACCAATAGCACTACTTTCCTTACATGCACCATTAACAAAATAAATATCATCTAGTGAAATAGTTTCGCTTGCACCTGCTCCAGCAACAGCTACAAATAAAGAGGAGAAGAACGTGATTTTAATGAAAGGCAAGGATTTTTTTTGTTTTACCTTCGAAAACAACGTTCGCATTATCTTTTGTTATCGTTACTCGTCCATACCTCCATACATCACCTTGTGTACCTTGTCGTATCCATATTGGAACGCCTAATTGATCTTGAATAGCCATATAAATCATTAATAGTCCTCCTTGTCCGTACATATGATAATAGAATGTCATGCACTGTGATTCGGTCAACAAAGGACCTTGTAATCTTGCAAATGCATTTGGTGCTTTCTGGTATAAATCAACAAACATATACCAACCATCCTTGGCTCCAGTTGTATGATCCACAGCTAAAAACACAATATAGTATAAACAATCGTTAAGAGATAGATTAATTTAACCGAATGGCTTACTTGGTCCCATTATCGATGAACCTGTTGGTCCTTGAACCCGTGTCCAGTCAAAATTATTACCAGCTGTATTTGACCATGAGCATGTATCGTTTTCAAATGTACAGTCATATTTTCCTAGTGGTTTAACGGTAACAGGTGGCCTGGTTGAGGTTGTCGTCGGAGGAATATCGGCCGGATTAGCATCCGACGGTGTCAGTGTGCAAGGATTATCAAATATTTGAAGATCATCGATTGCAATATCACCAATGAATGACTCACCTTTGAAAAATAAACTTTCATATTATCTCAGCTCTATAACTAAATCTGCGCTCACGTACCGATGACGCCTTCAATTAATAATCGATAGTATGCACTTGATTGAACAGTAACTTGTCCATTTCTCCATGTATCTCCTTTATCTCCATTTTGTGTCCTGAAAACAATACGCCATTATAAGTAGCCTGACAAGTATCTAACTAAGTCAATTTTTACCATATCCACAATGGTTGTTTTGATCGTGTACCATTTACGTAAATGTTTAATAAACCAATATCCTCGCCGTACATATGATACCAAAATGAAAAGCATGAACCGATCGAAGATGTTGGTAATAACACCGTTGATTCTAACCACGCTTTATCACCCGTTTCTCGAGGAGCAGATGCCTCCACAAATGCATAATATCCAAATTGATCATTGTTCGTGTGATCAGTTGTTGGCTATTAACAACATAAAAGTATTAGCTTAAAGTTAACATCTATGTCGTTGAAACTTACTCCTGTAAATGATGAATCCGTTTGACCGTGTCCCACTAACCAATCGAATTGATCGAATTTTGAATCTCTCACATTATGCCATGTACAAAAATCGATTTGTTCAAAGTCACATGTACCCAATTTAGGACACAGACCATCTTTAATAATAACATCGTCCAAAGCTAGATCACCTTCAAATCCTGAGCCAAATTCACTTTCAAAGACGACCGCCCAAAATTCAAGCGTTTGATAAATATTAACTGTAGCCGCATTCCACTGGTCACCAAAATTGTAGTTAACTTTCCATTTCGGATACATATCATCAGTAGATGACATTTTTTGATAAACCGTCAATGCTCCGATGTCCGCACCGTAACTATGATACCAAAATGATAAACATTGACCTCCATTAGTAACATTGAACCATGGCGATATTAAACGGCCCTTTTGACCTTGTTTCTGACCATCTGATGCTTCGATGTACATATAGTAACCTAAACACAACAACGATAACATCAAGTTATAAATACGAGATGGTTGAAAACTCTCACCATTGACTGAGTTGGTTGTATGATCAACACTTGGTCCTGTTGAATAGCTTGATGTATGACCCTTATGTCTAGTCCATCTATAGTCAGCTGTTGTGTCATGATAGAAACCACAGATCTGTTCATCATCAAAATCACACTCAAATGAATAATCAGATGGGCATGCACCATCGACAACTGCCAAATTGTCAAGAGCAATATCTCCTAGAATGAATAGATAAATAGTATTAAATTATTCTTAGGAAGTTGACATGTCTTACCTTGAAAATCAAGACCTCTGATACCTTCGACCATGATCTATGGAAAAACCATATTCAAGCGTACGTAGTTTCGTTGTGTGAAGTTGCTTACCGAGTACATATCAGGAACATTTAGTTTTACTTTGCCAAAACGCCAAACATTTCCTTGTGGACCTTCACGAGACCAAACAATACGTTCATCATTTGATGAGTTTAATACTAGGATATTTAATCTATTAACATCTGGTCCATACATGTGATACCTAGAACACATCCATAGTTTACATATTAATAGAATTTACTTTTTTAGTTTTACCAAAATTCAAAACATTTTTGTGCGCCACTCATGACCATTGATTGAAGACGTGCTGAATCATTTATCGTTGCTGGATAGGATGTTTCCATATATATATACCATCCTGTGCCTAGAATTAATAAAAAGTATTTGATGCTACCGTCAACCAGCTGAAAGTGCAAATTTTACCTGTTCCTGTTGTAACATCGAATGTTGGTCCTGTTTCAAATGTGTCCGTTGATCCTTGATATCTTGTCCAGTTTAATGTACTATTGCTATGTGACCATAAGCAATAACCAGTTTCAAATGTACAGTCGTATACCGATGGCACTACAATATAAGTTGAGTACATTAGACTAGAAGAGTGTTGATTTTAAAGACAAACCTTGTGTACTCAATGGTGGACGTGTGACAGTTGACGGTGTTGTCAAATGTTGAACCGCTGCTCCTGGCGGACTAACACCACAATAACCATCACGAAAATCAATATCATCAATTGCATAATATCCTTGTGTTTGTGAATTCATGCTACCCTCAATATCAACCTAGAAAAGCGGCTCATAGTTTAAGAATTACTGGATCAATTACAAGCAACATACATTGTAGTCATCATCCATATAGAATCCAACAGATGCAAAATGCCATTGATCGCTAAGATCTGCGTACTTTAAAAAATATATGGTATTAAATAATTTATCTATTGAAGGTATGTTATCTTAACTTACTCCCTGCGACCAGATCATTATTGTTTCTTTACTATTTGTTATATTAACATCAAGTTGTCCAAGTTGAGTTCCTCTTATATAAAACCAAAACGTTATACACCGACCGACGACTGATGTGGGTGAGAATGTTTCACTTTGAATGACAGCCACAACTGATTCTTTATTCGTGAATGTTGAACTCATGATCAGATATTGTCCAGTTGAAGAGCCTGTTCAAGAAAAAAAGCTTATAAAATATTCCAACAATAAATATTTTCGTACCGTGTGTGTGATCAGTTGAAGGACCATTATAAGGTGCTGGAGCTGATCCACTGCCAATTATCCAGCTTGCATTTGCTAACAAAAATAAACTTGACCATGTACATAACCTAGAAAAATCACGGTAATAATAGAATTTGATATATAAGAATGCGTTTATATTCTTACCCATTTTCAAAATCGCAATCACCTGCTTCACCACATGCTCTATCTCGTATGTACACATCGTCGATGGCAATAGATGGATTTGTAGTCGTCTTGTATATAACACTTTCGAATACAACTTGAAATGGAGATAAAGTGAGACCATGTGGAACACGTTGTTGAGATATTCGCCATGTACGATCCTAGAGTAACGCGAACATAATCGTTTACGTTCACTCGGAGGAAAAGTTTATACTCACAATTGGCAGATGTTTTGACCAGATAAGATAGCCAGATACATTTGTCGATGGTGATCGCAAGTAAACATTCAAACTTGAGCCTGCACTGAGAATGTCACCATTACCATAATAATAAAACTCAATACATTGTTCTCCATTCGGAACGATGACAGGCGTTATCAGTCTGGCTCGATTGTCGATTATGTTAGCAGATGAGGACCTGAGATCAACAATCATAAAATGACCTAAAGCAACAGAATTTTATTCTATCTGGTAGTCATATGAAAGCTACTACGTATATTACCATTAGTAGTACCATCCGTATGGTCTATATTCGGACCAAACTGTGTTGTTAACGGAGAAAGACCATCTGCCTGTATCCAATTATACTGCGAATTCACGTTTTGATAGCCACATAAGGCCGAGTCTTCAAATGAACAGAGCCGAGCAGTTTCCTGCGGACATGTATTATATACCACGATATCATCAATACCGATGTCTCCTAGGCTATATCTAAACATGACCAAACAGCAATTAGTGTGATACTTGTTAATCAATATGTTTAATTAAAACTCACTTTCCTACTACTCCTTCAAACACAATATTATAACTATTTGAAATCATTTGAATTCGATATTGTCCTTTAATCCACTGATTGCCTAAAATAAATACAAACCGTTTCCGTTTGTTGGTGAATATGATCGAATCTTGATATAAATATTCACCTTGATTTCTCGATCTTGTCCATACAGGTTTACCTATCTGTCCATTTTGTTGAATATAGACGTTTAACGTATCAATATCCATTCCGTACATGTGATACCTTGACGAAAATAATATTAATGAGCATGCTGAGATAAGAAGTGATTTGCAATACTAGTCCTCCCAGGTAGTCCTGTATATCCAGTCTCAGAGGGTGACTAGGTTCGAACCAAAGTAATTTTTAAAAATTTTCGCAGTAAAAAGTTGCTTGAAGTGTATAAGCTTTTGCACAAAAAGTTTGAAGCCTTCAGGCAATACTTTGAGTCTAAAAATCATTTTCATAGTCATGGAAATATGATACCCAAATTTCATTTTGTAGTAAACTGTGACCATCAGTTTTGGGAAGGAAAATAGGGACAAAAGATGCACCAGAAATTTTTTCTCTGTATGCACTCGAACTGACAACACTAAAAGACTTTGAGTCGCAGAGCCCCGTATTATTTACCAGAACTCGAGACATCGATCTCCTTGTACGTTTTCAGACACAACTCGACAACGTTCACCCGCCTTTTGCGGCCAACCGGCCTCCATAAACAAATACCATCCGCTTGCAGTACCCAATGTGTGATCTAAGAAAAAATACGTTTAACTTACACAATACAACGTACATTTAGTTTTACTTACCAACCGACGGTCCAGTGCTGCCTGTTGCTGTGCCGCCTTGATGTAGCTGCCACAAGAATTCAACAGTTTGATCTTGTTTCCATGTGCACAGTGTCGCATTTTCAAAATTACAGTCCCATTGCGATTGTGGTGGTAAAATTGGTCGTTGCGTGGAGCTTGATGTAAGAGATGGCGGTCCAGTGGTGACGGCGCTTGGAGATGCTTCAATTGGTCGAATCGCACAATCACTCATAGAAAATGTAATGTCATCAACACTTATGTCAGCCTAATTAAAACAAATTTAATGATTACCCTACATTAAAGAAAAATTTCGGTAATCTTACTAGAAAATCTTTTCCGCGTATTCCCTCGATAATTATTTGATGCACAGCACTGATTGTGTACGATACTTGGGCCTCGTACCATTCATTTCCACGGTTACCTGATAAAGACCACAGTCGAGTTTCTGTACCGTTTGTTAAATAAATATTCAGTGTACCAATATCAGAACCATACCTAAAGACAATATACGTTCTATTTTCTCATGCAAACCATCTATCAGTCACTTACATGTGATAATAAAATCGAAGACAATTTGCTTGGGAATTAGTACTATCAAGTAACATACTGTATAAACGTGCTTTCCAACCTGGTTGAGCAGGGGCAGATGCTTCGATATAAATGTATTTTCCCTGTGCTGTGTTGGTTGTATGATCTATATCGGAGGAGAAAGCGAGAGAGAAAATAAAGAAAATATAGCAAAAGTCTTGATAAAGCTATCAACATTTCTTACCTAATAAAGGTCCTGTTCCCCATGAATGTACACCATCACCAACTATCCATTCAAAATCTATTTCGTTTGTATCACGGGAGTTAGTCCATCCACACATGTCAATTTCAAATGTACAATCGCCCGGTTTTGGACATGTTCCACGAGTAATACTCACATCATCCAGTGCAATACTTCCTTGTGATCCTATACCTTGAACGGCCTCGAATACAGCTCTCCAGGTATTTGTTGGACTGTTAATGTTAATTTGTGCATAATTCCATTTATTTCCAAGATTTCCATCTTGTGACCAAAGCATTGGTCCTAACTGATTCGCTTGTTGAATGTAAAAATTAAATGTACTTAGTTGAATACCATGCTGAAAATACCAGAAATGAACACATGATCCAGATGTACGTTCTTGTACGGGACTCATCAATCGTGCGCGATCATTTTCTTTGTGTGTATTGATTGTTCCATCGACAAACATGTAGTATCCTTGATTTGACTGAGTTGTATGGTCAATATTTGGATTTGGACCTTGTTGCACAGCTTCTGCTAGTCCACGTTGCCAATTAAAATCAGCTGATGGATCATTTATGTAACCGCATATGCTATCATCTATATCGAAATCACAAAAATCGGGTGTGGTCATACATGAACCGTTGTGAACAGTAATATCGTCAATCGCAATGGAACCATGATTATTTGGTGTCCATGTGGCATCAAATGAAATCTAAATGAAAAAAGAATGAAATTTACTTGTCACAGTGCACTATTCATAACTTACCATATATGATTTTAGATTCACTGATGATTCAAGATTGACTTGTGCATGATACCATTGATAATCTTTTGAATTTTCTGTCGACCATCGTGTTTGTAAAAACATATCGGCTGATTTAGTTACCGTTAATTTTCCTACATGATTACCATACATAAAATACCAAAACTCTAAACACGCTTTATTCACCGTCATTGTGTCACTTTTAAAGTGAGCTTCTGCTTGATCCTAATAGATATAAAAAGCACAAAAAATAAATTTTAAAAGAAAAGTTAAATGAATAACTTACCGTTGATATTTTTTCTGATGTGTTTAACATCAAATAATAGCCTTGTCCGTTTAAGAGAGAATGATCGATAATTGGATTTACACCACCGGCAGTTATTGCTTGCGCACGACTCCAAGTGAGTTCACCTGTCGTTGGTGTTGTCCATGTACAAGAATCCAACTCGAAATTGCAATCGTATTTTGATGGTACAAATGGCTGAGTGGTACTGAAAAATAACTTTGTATTAGAGATGCAAGGCAGTTGAAAAAGCTTCTTACGTTGGAGTTGTCGGTGAAGGTGTTGGAGTTGTTAAGGGTGCTATAGGCTGAGCAATTGTCGGATGAATTGGACAATATCCATTTGTAAAAGATATATCATCAACGGCTATATCACCCATGAATGCTGGTCCAACTTTTCCTTCGAGAACAAGTGAATGATCAATACTTATTGTATAACCAACTTGTCCTTGGTACCAATTTTCTCCTTGATCCATGTACATAATCCACATCGGTTGCATATTAAATCCTTGTGGACGCATATGTACGGTCAATGCACCAACATCTTCACCATACCTATTGAAATTCGGTTTTATAACAGAGTGTAAATGAAGTTATTATTACATACATATGATAATAAAATTGCATACACATTCCATTTGCTCCTGTATCGGGCATCGATTGTGACAATAAAAACGCTGTATCGTTCTCTTTTCTTGGATGTGATGTTTCGATCATTGCATATCGTCCTTCGCTAGTGCCAAGTGTGTGATCCACTGTAGGACCTGTGAAAATGGAATCGGTTGGACCTTTCTGTATTTCCCAATCGAACTGATCGGTATTATCAACATTCATCCACCCACAAAAATCATGGTTTTCAAAATCGCAACTATTTGGGTCACGACAAGCCGTCGGTAATCGAGAAATATCATCCAATGATATATCACCCTGTAGAAAAACGCATACTATACATATACAGTTTTGTTTGAAAAAAGGAAGAAAGAAAGAAATCTTACTCTGAAGCTTCGTCCAACAATACCCTCGAATATAATACGAAATGGTGCAGAATATTCTGTGGATATACGCGCTTTTCTCCAAATATCTCCAACGTTTGAACTACGACTCCATACTAATGCTTTTGATGTGCCTGTTTGATTTGTTTCGATATAAACATTTAACGTTCCAATATCTTCACCATATTGATGATACCAAAATTCCAAGCATAAACCGTCATCCGGTTGCTCATAAATTGAAACTAAGCGAGCAACTTCATTAGGTTTTTGAGGTAGTGACGCTTCTAAAATAAAACTGATAAGTTGTCACCTATGCTTTTCGAATTGTATTTTCGCTTACCAATGTACATAAAATGTCCATTTTGTGTACCCAATGTGTGATCAGTACTGGCACCCGTTTCGTCAGAGAGGGTTGAACCTTGAGCTCTTTTCCATGCAAAATTTGCTGTGGGATCTGATGTGTAACCACAGATGTGTGCTTCTTCAAAAGTACATGTTATATTATGGAAACCAGGATTAATACAATCACCATAGCGAAGTTGAAGATCATCGACAGCAATGGTTGACAGTACAGACCACTCTGATACAACTTCATACATGATATGTGTGATCATTGTTGTTGATACATCACCTTCCAGTTGCCATTGAGCATGTTGCCAGAAATCACCGTGATCTAAAAGCAGTAAAGAATCATTGATTGTCTAATACAATGTATAAAGTATACTTTACCTCCTCTACGGAGCCATATAGGGTGAAACTGATTCATTGATGATTCATAGTAATAAACAGTTAAATTTGATACATCTGATCCATGCATATGATACCACCAACTCAAACATGATCGAACAGAACCTTGTATAGGAGGACTCATTAATTGTGCTATACCAATATCGTAGAAATCAACGTAATCCATTTGAGCTAACAAGTAATATCCTAAGTCGGTTCCTAATGTATGATCGTTTGACGGACCAACGAAACCTGCTAATATGTTTGCAGTTGCTTGTTCTCGAATCCAGTCGGCTGTGGCATTTGCTCCCTGTTTCCAACCACAAATATCTTGTTCAAATGTACAATCGTAACCTGGTACAGCACTTGATGGTGTAGTCGGTGGTTTGGGTGATGTATTATATTCCATGCTTGCCTCAATTGGCTCTGTTATACAAGCCGTATTACTTGTATCAAATAAAATATCGTCAATCGCGATAGCGCCCTACAAAAAGTTGTCAGTTGAGTAAGAGCTTCAGTTTTAAGACGAGGGTTAAACCTACATAATAGTCTTCGCCTACAATAGCTTCAATGATAATATTCCATTGACTTGCATCATCACCAAGTTTTACGACACCTTTATTCCACTGCTGATTCGGCGCATCTGTTAGTTTCCATTGAATATCAAATTTTGTTTGATCTAAATTAGATGTACCAACTTGGAGAGAGCCACGTTTTGTACCAGCCATGTAATAGTAAAATGTAAGACATCGTTTTCCCGGTTTAAATACAACGCTCACTAATCTTGCATTGTCGTTTTCGTACTGTAAATCTGACTTAGCGACCATATATTTTCCATTTGTTGAATTTGTCGTATGATCTACTGATGACAAACTTCCACATGGTGGTGTACAGCTTTGGTGTAATAACCAATTAAATTGTGTGTTCTTGTCAGAATTCGTCCAGTCACATAACCCACGTTCAAAATCACAATCACCATGTTCTCGTCCACATGAACCAGTTCGAATTCGAACATCATCAATGGCAATATCACCAGTAACACTCCTGCAAAAGTGCATTTAAAAGTAGTACAGTTTCATAAGAGAAAATAAAACTATATTCAACTGTACCTTCCAGAAATGGCTTCAAAAATTATGTGAAATGGCCCTGCTACGGGAGATATTGGCGCATGACCATTTATCCAACGATTTCCTTGATTAGCTGAAACAATAAATCCTCGTATTTGATTTATTTTTTTTCGTCAAAAAACACTTACATGATTCAGTCCAAATAGTTTGTCGATCACCATTGAATTCTCTGATGACGTTTAATGTTTCAACTGATGTTCCATACCTATACCACATTGAAGTAATAAATTAAATGAGTATGTACAATATTATCCAGTACGTAATAGTGATTTACTATTAGCAGCTGAATTTCTTCTTTAGACATAATAGAGCATCAAATTTTAGCCGAACAGTATATAAAAAATTTTCTTCGTCCTTGTTTTAACAAAATACAAAAGGTTTTTTTTCGTTTAGGCAAAGAAATACGGCTATAAAAAATGTTTGAAGGCTTTTCATACTTTAAAATATACCTTTCGATAGAAATTAAAATTCCGTACTCAGTTATGTTCGAAAAAAAACACCCAACTGCCCACAGTGAATTATTGTAAAGCGTCGAAACTGATAAACATAACTAAAGCATATTGTAGTGTACTACTTACATATGATAAAAAAAGTCTACACAGAGTGTAGCTGTGCTATTCGGATGTTGATATGGCGGTGAAATAAGGCGAGCTTTATCACCGTTGGGTTCGGTGCTTGTTTCGATGTACATATAATGACCTAAAAAAAGCGGTTACAGATAAAACAGTAGACGTAACGTACAATCGGTGTTAGATCCAACGTACCAAATATTGTTCCGTAAGTAACATCTGCTTGAGGACCTGTTTCCACTGAGTCGGTACTACCTTGATGTTGTGTCCACTCAAACTGTGCGGTAGCATCATGTGTGTAATTACAAAGACCAGTAGATTCAAAGTTGCAATAATCAATCACTTCTCCGTCGTGCATTACCGATGGACAGGCACCCGGAAAATTTGAAACGTCATCAATCGCAATATCTCCAAACCAACCTCCTGCTACTCCTTCGAAAACGACTTGATATCTGGGTACGCTTGTATTGAAATAGACGTAAGCTTCTAACCAAGCACTTCCGATTTCTTTTGATTTTGACCAGATGGGTTGCGAAAGCACATCCCCACTTATTAGACGTACATTCAAAGTTCCAATATCAGAGCCGTACCTTTGCAGAATAGAAATTCGTTTCATTAAAATTTGTTTCATATAGTAAATTGAAATACTTACATATGATACCAAAAATTGAGACAATCACCATCATCCGAGTTAATTACAATTGGTGAGACTAATCGAGCACGATCACCCTCTTGTCTTGGTAACGATGTTTCAATGTACATGTATGATCCGTTTCCAGTTCCTGTGGTGTGGTCTGAGAAAAAGAAGAATAACGAATGAAGAGATGTTAGGGTGATTAAATCTCTTGAGAAGTACTTACCGATTACTGGTCCTGTATCCATACTTTGCGTGTCACCCCTATGTCTTGTCCAGGCAAACTCGACGATGGTATCGTTGTACCATAGACATGTATTTTCCTCAAATGTACAATTCAGTGAACCATGTGGTGGTGGCTGTGCTGTGACGGGTGATGGAGTACTAGCAAGGGTGGATGGTAACGAATCGAGAGGTTGTGAACCACACACACCATCAGAAAACGAAATGTCATCCAATGATACATCACCATTATAATTTGAGCCGCTGCAACAAGAAAGAAAATGTAAGGTGCTAAACTAGTGAGATAGTGTAACATACCGAATGCTAACAAAAATAATCCTAAATAAAAAATAAAGATAAATATGAAGCAGTCGTATTTTAAACAAAAACATTTTTCTCACCTGAAAACTTTTGTGCCTTCAACAAAGCCAACTTGACCATATAACCACTGACTTCCTTTCTAGAGTAATGTAAAAAAAATGAAGATATCTTTAAAAAAGCAAAGAGAATACATTACATCGCCATCTTGTGCCCATAATGTGACGTTTGTTCCGCTTTGTTCTGGATATGGTCTCAATACAACTTGTAACACATGTGCTCCGTTCAGATGATACCAGAAACGTATACATTGTCCGTCCGTTGGTTGTAATATGTGACTTTCTAACCATGCCTCTTCTCCAGGTAGGCGAGGTGGTTCCGTTTCAATATAAGCATAGTGGCCATCCAACGATTCAAATGTGTGATCTAAAATTGTTCATATGACAGTTACTGAATAATATTTTTTCCTTAATATTAGTTTTCTAATTACCGGTGCTACTTCCATGAGTATGTGTTCGTCCAGTACCTATCTCCCAATCAAACTGATCAGTAGCTAAAAATAAAATGTGTACTGTACAAATCTTTCGAAAACACTTAGTTAAAACTCTTACATTGGACATTTTCCCAGGTGCACGTTGATGGTTCCGATTCGAAATCACAGTAGCCCAATGGCTGACATGAACGTGGCTCAATATTAACATCATCAATAGCAATATCCTGAGAAATAAAATCTATAAACATCTGTTTGGAAGTTAGAAAATGAACTTACTCCAGTGAATGATAAACCCGTTGTTCCTTCGAAAACAACTTGATATTCTCCGTTGACATTTTCAATTGTCATTTTGCCTACATTCCAACGATCACCCAAATTCTGTTTACTCATTTGCCATAGTATATTACCAAGGGCTCCATCTGACGTTTTTCTTACACGTATGTTCAAGTCACCTAAATCATTTCCATAAAAATGGTAGTACCATGTCACACAATGGCGATCGGTCAATGGTGGACTCAGTAATCTTGCGACATGGCCAGTGACTTGTGGAAAGGATGATTCAATATATAAATAATGACCCATATTGGTTCCGAGAGTGTGATCGATTGATGGACCTTAAATGCAAGCACAATTATAGTCTTAGATGATTATTAACTGATATACTACAACGGCTATTACCAGTGAATGAGCTTATTGTTCCACCCCTGGATCTTTCCCATTTAAAGTCAGCTGAAGGATCATGTGTATAACCACATAACGATGGATCTTCGAAATCGCATGTTGAACTTGAACAATGTTCATTTGCTAATACAATATCATCAAGACCTATAATACCAATGCTTCCTGGTTTAGCCACAGCTTCAAAAACAATTTTAAATGTAATTTTTGATGGTATATATAAATTTACAATATAACGATGCCATACTACTCCAAATGAACCTTGAAATGTAGATGTAGGAGTTGATGGTAAGTCTGAACCGACTTGTATATACCAATTGAGAGCTTCAACACCGTCACCATTCATATAATAATAAAATGAAAAGCAGTTATGCGATTCGGTCGATCGTGCTATAATTGGCGAGATAAGACGAGCTTTATCATCTTGTTGACTTGGAATTGTGTTCACTGATATATAAGATCCATATCCAAGTGTATTATCCCCTTGTGGACCTCCATTTGCGACAGCTGATGAACCTTGTACTCGGTTAAACGATAATTCTCCTGTTGGATCTTTTGTCCATCCACATTCGTTTGATTCAAATGTACAATCAAAAGTGCCTAAGGTTGATGTCACGGGCGGTTTAGAGGTAGACGGCGTTGTCGACAATGGATGCAATGTAGTTACATAACCGGGTTGCGCATAATATGGTTTCAATGGACAAGAAGAACTTGGAATTGTTTGAAATACAATATCATCTATGGCTATATCCCCGTCATAACTACTACCTACTGTTCCTTCCATAATCAGACGATATTTACTTGGCTCGGATATAAAAACATGTCCTTGATGCCATATATTTCCTCCTTGATCACTCGTAAGTGACCAAAGTATTTTCTCACTCGATGACAATGTACCACCGGGAGTTAGAACGGATGAAATTATGTTCAGTGTTCCAATACCTACTCCATACCTTGAATAATAAAATGAATTCATATAACATCAGAGAATTCTGTTGATAAGTTGAACTCACATATGATACCAAAATTCAAAACAATAATCATCAGAAATATCCAATGGGAGACTCAACAAACGAGCTCTATCTCCTTGAATAGCTGGAGAACTTGCTTCGATAAATGCGTATTGACCTGAAATTTTAATCAAGAAAAAAGCACACTGTAATAGTCTGATGGTTATCCTCTTCTTGAAAATTTACCGGCAGCTGTACCAATAGTATGATCAACTAATGGTCCGGTTGCAAAACTCGGTGTGTCACCGCGATGTAAAATCCATTCTAACTGAATTTGATTAGTATCTTTGACAGATATCCAGCTACAGAAGTCTTTATCTTCAAAATTACAATCGCCCAAATGGGGACACGACGAATTCAATAGCTGTGTGTCATCAATCGCTATATCGCCAGTCCATGACTTTCCAGCTAAACCTTCAAAAATGATCTAGAAAAGGCAAACAAATATAATAATCCGATCAAATTAACAAATTTGTACTTACCTGAGAATTTTTTCCTGCCAATAAATCAATTTGTCCAAGAAACCATTGATTGCCTTGATCATATTTTATTTGCCATTTTGGATCAGTGTATGGTGGTTGCTGACCATCATCGATAACATAAACATTGAGTGTGTTAATAGTTGCACCATACATATGATAATACCAACGAAAACATCTTGACGATGAAAGTTCAATTGATGGTGATATCAAACGAGCTGTTTCATTTTCCTGGACGGCTCCACTTGTTTCAATGTACATATAGTAACCTATGAAAAAATATTTATTGATATATTGAATTATTTATTAAACGTATATAGTACCGTGTTTTGTTCCTGTTGTATGATCACCAATACTTGGTCCTGTATCATCTGAGCTTGTTTCACCGGAATGACGCTCCCATTTAAAATTAGCGGTATCTAGAATACGGAGAGAATAAACGTTATACATGAAATTTAGATTCGCTTGCACTATAATACCATCATGTTTGTATGAACAAATATCCGCATCTTCGAAGTCACATGAAACTGAGGGAGGATTAGGCGGACATGGTTGATCAGTCCACATAGTGCGATCAATAGCAATATCTCCCTGCATACCGCGGCCAACAACAGCTTCGATTACAATTTGTGGATTCGTTTTTGTTACATATACACGTGCAAACTTCCACCTAGATACATAAAAAGAAGTCAATAAGCGGAAAGAAGAGATGAAAAGATAGATAGTTACTCATCGCCTTGATTCCCTTTTCTTGACCATAATGCACGATCAAATGTACTTTTGCCACTGTATATATTTAATTCATCCACATCAGGACCATACCTATTTAAAAAAGTTAAATTATATGTTCAATTGTGTCCTTAAATCCAAGAGTTTATAGTAACTAACATATGATAATAAAATGAGAAACACGACGAATTCGTTGAGCTTAAAGGTGGACTGATAATTCTTGCTTTATCACCAGGTAGTTGCGGATAGGATGTTTCGATGTAAATATACCAGCCATCTAATAAAGAGAAAGCGGTGATTTTGCCTTCCTTTATGGCTTTTTCTCTCCTAATAAACATACCAGATTCTCCATTGGCGTCTGTGGATGGTCCCGTATTTAAACTATCTGTGCTTCCTTGATGTCTTGTCCATGGAAACGTATTCGGTGTTCCTGCTGGATCAGCTGGTCTCCATGCACAAAAATCTTTTTCAAATCCACAATTAACTGTTGTTTGATCACTTGGTGCCGCTTTATCGGGTTTGACGCCACAGTCTTCATTTGTAAATACAACATCGTCAATGGCCAAATCTCTAAATTATTTGTACAGATTTGCTTCAACATTTAATGATCTAAAATTTCCACAGTTCATGTTCCTTACCCCAAAAATCCTTTGCCAACAATTCCTTCGATAATGACCTTAGAAGTAAATGAAATATCGATAAATATTATATAACGTATCAATATATTTTTATTAACTTACTTGCATTGGCCCATTTCTAGCTATTGTCACTTTTCCTTCATTCCATTGATTACCTTGATCTCCCGTCAATGTCCAAAGTAAAAGATAAACATATTCTTGTTGCGTTGATGATCCCAAATATTTTGAATCAATGTTTAATGTGCCCGTATCGCTACCGTATGCATGGTACCAAAATGTCATACATAACGGATCTGTGCTATTCGATGTAAATACTTCACTTATTAAATGGGCTTTTTGACCGAATACCGCTGGTGCACTTGTTTCAATATACGCATATTTTCCGTTACCACCTGTGTGATCTAATAAAAAAAAGAGATTAATATCAATGGAGACAAATAATTGTCATCGTATAAGTATGAAATTACCTTGAGTTGGACCAGTATCAGAAGAACTTGTTGAACCTTCGTGTAGCGTCCATTGCATTTGAACAGATGTATCTTTCACATTTGTCCACGTACAAAAGTCAGTATCAAAATCACAATCAAAAATGCCCGTACATTCACCTGGTATTAAACTAATATCATCCAAAGCACTAGATGCATGACCCCCAGCATTTGTTGTTATCAAATGGCTTTCAAAGACAACCTATTCGATAAAAAAATAATATTAGAAATGTTTTATGATAATCAAAGCATATTAGACTTTTACCATAAATTGGTCATATGTATCCAGATTAACTCGTGCTATTCTCCAAAGCGAACCCTGTTCAACTGTTGTGCTCCATAATTTATCACTTAGTACATTCGATTGTATGATGCGAACATTGAAATCAACATTTCTCACACCGTTTGCATTCCAATAATAAAACTGTAAACAATATTTTCCATGCTGTTTCATGGAAACAGATTTCATTTGAGTATTGATAGCATCTACATTAGATCCAGACGTAAAACTCGGTGTAAACATGTAGTGACCGTACGGTGTTCCATATGTGTGATCATTGCCGGGTCCACCTGATAATGAACCGGATTGACGTTGCCAAATATACGTACCGCCATCTGTGGATGTAATGGTATAGCCACAAATCGAGTCAACTTCAAAATCACATGAAATTTCAGCAGGTTCTGGTGGGCAAATATTGTCAAAGTAAGAAATATCGTCAATGGCAATATCACCATAGAAACTATTTCCTGCTACACCTTCCAGAACAAATTCAAAGTCTGTTTTTACTTTTTCTGGTGGTAAATGAATACGAGCACGATTCCAGCTAGAAACGAGAAAGTTTTCAATGAATGGTGGAAGAAGATGACATTAATGGTAAATACCTGTTGCCAATATTTCCAATTCTTTCCCATATTGAATCATTTAGTGATGTTTCATTTAATGCACGTACATAGACAGATAAACGATTAATATCTTCCCCATACATCGAATACCTGTGAGACAAAAGGAAAAAGAGTAAACTGATGCAATAGAATCACTCAAATGTATTTACCAAAATTCGAGACATGTATCACTTGTTTTTGCACTAACTCTTGTGCTAATCAGACGTGCCTTCCATAGAGGATTGGTGGGAAATGATGTTTCGATGTAGATGTAATAGCCATCTGAAGATTAATACAATCAGAAAGGTTAGTGATAAAATTAAGTTGACTTACTTTTATTTCCGAGAGTATGATCGACAAGTGGACCTTAAATGATTATAAATGATGTAAGTTACTGAAAAATATAGAATCAAGCATTCATTCTACTTACCAGTTTGAAAACTAATAGTTTCGCCTTTTTGTCTTGTCCATTGAAAATCACCTGTAGAATCATTTTTCCAATCACAGAAACCGTTTTCAAATGTACAACTCACGGCACCATCAACAGGCGCTAAAAATGAATAAGAGAATGAAATGTGCATTTTCTAGAGTGCTGAAGAACATACGTCTGAACGTTGTTGACTGAATATCGGGTGATGCAAATGGTGGTTTAGCTGTACAATGAGTATTGTCAAATGTAATATCATCGATTGATATTCCATAGTCTTGATTAAATCCACCACCAATTTGAGCTTCAACAACAATCTATTGTAAAAAGAAACACGCTACTTCAACAAAAAATTTGTGACTTAAAATGATAAACATACATAGAACGGTTCGTTTGAATTCACCGGTATTCGTCCTTCTAACCAATCATCGTATTGTGGACCACTAACTGACCATAACAATGTTTCTTTTGCTGTTGTACTAGCAGATTGATAAACACTTAATGTGCCCAAATGTTGTGCTGAATTTGCCATATAATACCACCATTTCATACACAACGGCTTATTAACAGTGGGATCAAAAATGGAACTCGTTAAACGAGCTCGATCCAGTGGTTTCGATGCTGGCGTCGGAATAATGTAAAGATATGCACCTATCGAAAAAAAACACAATATTTACTGTATACAACAAAGTGGGTTATTGAAAAGTGTGTGGCATAATTTGACAAAATACCCTGATCGTCGCCGATTGTATGATCTTCATTTGGTATGTTTCCATTTGGTCTTGATTCATTTTTTTTCATGATCCATTGTAATTCTGCGTTTTGATCAACAACCCACATACATTTATCACTTTCAAAATCACAGTCTGTCACACGTGTACATGGTGCATCACGAAGACTGATATCATCAATACTAATATCTCCTGTTTGATATATTAAAAAGACAAATAGAGACATTAAAGTCAAGTAGTTCAATATCTTTACCTAATGCTCCATCTCCTCTGACGCCTTCAAATACCAGTTGAAAATTTTCATTTGGTTTAAATGATGCTAGGCCAATTACCCACTGATCTCCTTGATCATATCGTGAGGAAAAAATTGGTTGACCCATAATATTATTTTCTTGCATGTATACATTTAATGTGCCAATATTCCGACCAAACATATGCTAAATATGAAACAAAATCATTTTCAAACAGCAACATCAAGTTTTGATTTTAGTAAAAAACATCGATCTCGAGAAAAATACATGGTTAAATAGAGCACTCTTTTTAATGAATTACTTTCATCTCTGTAACAACGTCTTTTTTATGGTTTGTAAAAAGTTTTATAACTCGTTCCTGTATCTCCTTTTTTTAAATCGAGTTTCATCTTCGACGCTTTTAACGTTTCAAAGATTTCTCCTTTCTCTTTGATGCTATGAAGTTCAAGATAGTTTTGTTTTGTAGAAGATACTTGAGCGTCAAAACTCTTGCAGAACTGTTTTAGAATTTCTGAGATAAATTATCAATTTGACAGAAAAATGGAACTTTCAAAGATTCGACTCTGTGATATTGTAAATCCAAATTTCTTCTATAAAATAAAGACATTTCGAAGGTTTAACATCATGAGAATAAGGAGAAATCTTTAAAATGAAATCCTATTCTGGTCGATGCTATGCTCGTATCTAACAAATCAAATAGGCTTACGTAATAAAATTCGACACAATATTCTTTGGATACACTTTCAATCTGTAGTTTAGGTGAGATGAGACGAGCTGTGTCATTGAGCTTTCGTGGAGTTGATGATTCAAAAAGCATATAATGACCATAAGTAGTACCCAGAGTGTGATCTAAATTAACCCAAAAATGTTAAGAATTTGTTCTATACAAGAATAAATATTTCTCACCAAAACTAGGACCCGTTTGTCCTGTCGATGTTGTTCCTGCATGTCTTGACCATGTAAAATCAGCGTTGGGATCATCTGCATAACCACATTTGGAAAATTCAAAATCACATGAAATTATTTGATTAGCTAAAAGTGAAATTGTTAATTTAAAGAATGAAGTGATTGATTGTATAAAATTTTACTTTCAGGACATTCTCCGTCGGTAAATGCGACATCATCTATTGCAATATCACCCCAAAAACTTTTGCCAACAATCCCTTCAAAAACCAATTCAAATTGTTCTCTACTCGTTTGTAGAAGTACTTGATTCCAGCTATAAAATAAAATAAAATTATACGTTTTGTTAGATATTTTATGCATATAACTGTTACCTATGCCCTTTATCGCCGCTCATTGTAAATACTGGTAAACCTAAATTATTTGCTTTTCGAAAATAAACATTTAGGGTTCCAACATCTTCTCCATAAGCATTGTACCAAAATGATAGACATGATTGATCTTGAGTTGGTGTTATCGTTGGACTAATTAAGAGAGCGGTATCATTCGGTTTGGCTGGTGATGATGTTTCAATGTAGA
Organism: Didymodactylos carnosus; assembly: GCA_905250885.1. NCBI lineage: Eukaryota > Metazoa > Rotifera > Eurotatoria > Philodinida > Philodinidae > Didymodactylos > Didymodactylos carnosus. The sequence goes on along the minus strand of CAJNOQ010000523.1, from coordinate 10,732 downwards.
TGTAAGTACCAGAGGCATTTTGAAATGTGTGATCTAATCATCAAAGAATAATAAATAATAAATAATATAGTGGATTCATGTTAATAACTGAAAATATACTCACCATAAGAAGGTCCCGTATTTACTGATGGTGGTGGTCCTTTATGTCTAATCCAAGTAATGGCTGTTCCACTAGCATTTGTATAACCACAAAAATCATTTTCAAAATCACAATCAATTATAGAAGCACGTAGTTGTCTTTTTGATCGATAATGTTGTTGAGAGATTTTTTCGATACCACAGATACCATTGATGATTGTAATATGTCGTACATGTATAGAACCGGTTGAGTTTTTCGATATGATACCGTCAATGTAGATCTATCAAGTAGTAAACATTTAATGCAGTGTTAAAAAAGAGAAATGGTTTACATACTGAAAATGGCTCGTTGGCGATAAGTGAGATGTGAGCAGTATGATAGCCTTCATTATCATTGCCCTCTTGAAGCGATGTCCATAGTTTTTTATTACGAGCTTTTATGTGTTTTAAACCAATATTGATCGAAGATGATGATGGTGAATCAAGTAAGTATTCAAATCGGAAACATTTACCACCAGCTAATGAAAATGGACTCAGTAAACGAGAGGATGTTCGTCTTCCAGTTGCTTCAAGAATGATTGCTAAAAAATCAGAGAATTTGTACATTTATCTTCAATCAACAGTGTCATCTAAGGAATATACCTTCTTCTGAAATTGTCCATCGAGTCGCTGATTCTTCTGCATTATTCCAGTTTCTCAATACGTTTATTTTTTCTACAGATTCGGATGGACATGGATGATTTAAAAATAATAAATCGTCTATGGCCAAAATCGCCTAGATTTAAAACAAAAGTCAAATAATGACATTCAGATGTCTATCACTATATACCTTAGATGTCTTTCCTTCGATAATCAATGAATAAGGTTTATCTTGAGTAATTTCAACATTTGCTGTCGCCCATTCATTGAATTGTACAATATCGATCGCCGATATTGTAGAGCTGAGTCCCTGTTTTTCTATCGACACTTTCAATTCAGTAACGTTGTTATTGCTGTTTGACTGATCGTGTAAGATGTAAAGAAAGCTTAGACATTGTGACGTGAACTCCTTGCTCGGTTGAATGATAGGAGATACTAAACGACCATGAGAATTTGATTCGAGGTACAAATAATGACCTAAAATAAAATAAAAAAAGAATATGTAAGTACTAAGAGTACAATTACTTGTTAATAGATAAAAATTGGCGCATAAATCAAATAAATAGAAATCTCGAAATTAGTGTACTTCATTTGTTTTTAAATGTCTTTCTCTTTCTTACGAGAAAGAGGAAAATGTTTACTTACCGTTCAATAACCGAGTTGTATGATCTTTAAATTTTACAGTTTTTGGTGTTGATGTTCGCAGCCATTTCGTAATCAAACTATGATCATTTTTGTAACCACATAATGAAGTTTCAAAATCACATAAGCCAATAATATCATCTACAGTGGAGGAGTTGAACTTATCTAAATTTAAAGTAGAAAGAATAAGTAACATTCTAATTGAATGTTGAAAAGAAGATAAACCTCTTCCATTGGGATGTTGTACAATAATAGTCTTTGTTGCACCTAAGACGAAAAAAGCAAAAAATTTTACAATAGAAGGTTGCGCTCGAGTAAATGCAACGGTATATGTATGTAATAATTTTTCTTTTTCAGTTTTCAGAATAAACTCTGATTGAAACGATATTGTTTTAAAACTTGTGCTTATTCTACATGCGAAACAAAATCGCCGTCTATTGTCAGTTATTACTAGACATCCACGATTTTTTCCTTCTACCACTCTTATCCAGAATTGGAACCAGTTAAAAAAAGTTCATCCACATGGAAGCGGCTGATAACTGATTGATTGAAAGGTTTGGATAACATGGCAAAAAATCAACGAAAAGCGACCGGTTTAAAGGGAATAATTAACCGGTAAAACAGTTTATATTTTTTTAAAACAAAGTATTATTTTTTAATAACATTATTGAACTTCTTATCGAATGAAAACATATCGATTTATAAAATGTAATAAAAATAACCTTTTATTCGATTAAAAAACTTAAGAAAGTTCTTGGTCATAAACTGGCGTAAACCAATGGGTTTAAAAGTTCAACTGTCCAGTTCGGTACAGTTTGTTGGTCTGGTTCCAACTCTACTTTCGTCTATGAGGTGTACATGATCCGTACTAGAGATCATGTATTGCAATTGTGATGGAAGGACTATGCGCTGCATTTGTTTGCTTCTTAAATAAAATAGTGTTTTGTACGTTTTACAGATAGCCGTGCGTTTTGGTCCATATTACTTTTCTAGATCCATTTCCTTTACAAAACTCAAAAGATACAAGCAACCGTTTTCGATATTACTTCTTGTCATTTGTCAGTTTATGTAATTCAGTGTGCTTTGTAAACTGTGACAAATCACAAAAGACTTATTTTGTTTTGAGGTTATCTTAGAGATCCTGTCTAGAGAATAAACTGTCAGGGTCACGTACACCGGAATGAATATCAGAGGCAATCAACATCTTTAGCAATCTGAGAAAACGAGAATTTTGTTTAGAAGAATACGGGTTTACTTGACATGGATTTCCTAGTGACATATCGCAATGGATCACGATCGAGGCTGAAAATTAATTATTTTCTACTTACCAACAGCAGCGTTGAGAGCAATAAAAATAAGAATGTATTTATACATATGTAATGTTACTGCACATAGTGATATAATTATAAATATCTATAATAAAATAGTCAATAATTTTTACAGAGTAAAATTTAACCTTAGTAAAAGATTAATTATTTAAAGAAAGATCCGTATTGTTTGTCTTTTTTACTTATGCTACAACAATATAAGAAATTATTATAGATGAGTCTTTTCTCTTATTATTTTTTTCTATTATACTTTTATCTCAAGTTTGTTATCAAGCAAATAAACAAAAAAATTCGAGAACAGGGTAGCATATTTTTATTGCATGTTCCTTTCATCAAGATGTTTAGATAGTTAATCTTTATACTTAGCACTGTAGCAGAGAACGTCGGATGATATTAACGTGCAAGAAAAAAATTAAATGAGAAACACTTTTTTTATCGGATGTGTATGAGAGAAACACAAATCACATTGACGGACGGTTTAAATAAAAATACTTCGCGCGTGCAATTATATTTAATGAAAAAAATAAATTTAAACTTCAGCAGTTAGCAAATAAAAGACAATCATAAGATATTTTTATGTAGTTTAGAAAAAACTTCAATAATAATGTTCAAAAACAATGGCAAATTAGTAGAGGATGTTAATTATTATTCATTTCGTTGAGTATATGTGTAAAGAAGGCATTTTACCTTATCTAACTAAAATGACCCCTTTAAGCACGACTGAAGGTGAATGACTAGGTGGAAGGACAAAACGTCGTTATAATTTCCTTTTGATTGAAATACATTTGTATGCAGCATGTACTTATCAGCGTTGCTCCTGTGGTGCAAAAAGTGTGAAAACTTCCGTGACCTCTACTAGGAGTAGCAAGCCTTTTGGCAAAAACACTGGCGCGACTATATTTCTACAGCCTTGTCTACTAACATTCTTGCCTATTCTAAACAAGAAATTAAGACTATGTAAACCCCACATTTTAATGATATAAACCTCAACATTTCCCGAGATCCATTTTCGAATAGGATTCTCTCTATAAAAATAAACTTCAAACTTCCATCTCCCTCGGAGAACGAATATGTCCTTGGAATTTTTCACAAAATAATTCAAGTCCCTCAACTATAGACTTTCAAGTCTATCGAAATCCGCGTAAATCCTAACGGACTTTTGTAGCCGCATAGAGCTGAATAGACTTTAGAAATCCGTGGTAGCCCATTGGACTTTAGTAGACTTTATAAGTCCATTTAAATACACATAAGATGACTTAAATTCATTAAATTTCGCAAAAGTCTAAAAATCCAAAGTTTGCTTTTTCCCCATTGAAATGCCCTTTTGTAATATATCACCTCTGAATTAATCATCCAGTATGTGACATTTACGAATGCTATTTGCTTTGACTTTGATTTTTTGACCTTTAGGAACAAGTGCACAAACGGACAAAATTAAAATGTTTTTTAGTATGACGAAATATCGAGTAAACAATTTCCTGTAAAATCAGTGATTTCAGAGCTCTGAGCGTCCTTGTATTCAAATACTGTACTAGTGTCTCCAATTAAACCTAGGCTTATGAGGTTGTTACTAAGTAAGTGCAGAACTCCGATAAAAAATTATGCAGAGATCCGTAACATCTTGTTTTCTAATGAAACAAGGTCTTCACATTTTTAGTAATTCAAAAAACATCAGAAAAGTTTAAAATGATGAAAAAAAGAGTGTTAATACCCTCGGTGGTATGTGCGTAACTTATATACCGTTACGATAAAAATATGCAGAAATTTCAAATTTTGTCTTCAGTCATCGAAAGTTTTATGAATTACTTGATGAAAACATCTAAAACTTCCAACAAATTTTAAGGTTTGATCTACCTCCTATTTATGATCGCTACATTATATTTGGTCTCTAAAGCAGTTCGTAGAAATAACCTCTTTAACTTGAAGCTGTTAATTATTTTGAATCTCTTATCTTCCGAAGCTACAAGTAGCCCATGCTATTTTAGTATTTCAATAATCAATTAATAATTATGATTAATTAGTTTTAGTTTAATAATTCACATAATTGAGAACTTAGAAGTAGCTGAAAAACTGACTATATCAAATAATATATCTATTTGAGAAAACTATAGTAGAACACAATCTAGAAATTCATAACTGTAATTGAAAATCAAATGCATAAACACTCACTGAACATCGTTGAATCTTGTTCAGCTTATATCCCTAGTGAAGCTTTTTTTCTGAAGAACATGAGATGCCATACCTCAAGATTTGTCTCTATGCACATGAGTTTCTGACTCATGCAAAACGCTTGAGGTATGTGCTTAACTTTCTTGTCTCATGCACTTGAGTTGCTTGAAGTATGTGCATGAGAGGATAATATCTAAAACAATCTGCATATCTCAAGAACCCATGCGTGAAAGTCTTATAGAAAAAACGCCAAAAATGGCCGTCCAAGCGGTTCTGCCCTCAGCAGAAAAACGTCCTGAAACGAAGTTTTTAGTCACATTTGTACCGGAAAGAATCGCATCGAAAATGGTCCATCTTCTAAATCGTTTTCTTTTTCTAAACCACCCAGAACTGCGTTTCTCCACAAGTTTTACCACATTATTGAAACGATAAGAACCGCAGTTTTCAAAAGCTTTTTGAAGAGGAAAACTGCTTCGAACTGCGTCCCAGTGACGTTATTTTAACAAGCGCATACCTGAAGAAACTCATGCTTAATCGATCTCTAGAAGGCTTTCAGCCCGTTACGCTTGATTCCACTATGTTTTACTCGGAAGTTTCTTCGAGAACACGGTGAAATCAATCTTTAATGTTTTCGTCAACCAGGCGATGCTTCCATTATGCCACAATCTCTATCTGAAAAGGAAAAGTCAATATTACCACAAAGTCAGAGAAAGTACACAGCAATTTCAGCCTGCTGTTCTTCTACTTTACATAAACACCTTCTAGTATCATAGTGATAATGTTGAAGTATCTGATTTTCGAGAAGCTGTGGAGTCACCTTTCAGAAACATTTCTTGTTCAGGTAAACTAAGTTACACTTCGCTGTATTTCTCAATTCTGATTTAATCAATATATGATTGAAAATGATCTTGATTAAAAGTGAATAAGACCAATGTTTCACAAGTATATTCACTTGTGAGTTTTACCATTAGGGTTACGTTTGCCGTATGTGAAGCATCGAGCATTCACGCTTGAACCTTCAAAGGGTGCATACGCGTGGATATTGTCGCTAGAACCATTTTAGCATCCTGTGAATGGGGCGAAATGGCTAGGCCCCAACTCTCTGTGCGTCAAACAGGAGCGATCTTACACCAGAGATACTCACATTTGTGAAGACATCAGCCTTTGAGGCATTTTCTTACTTCTGTGCAATTTTATTTTGAGATTGCACAATCACTGCCCACGTGAAACATAACTGACATTTAATAAGCCATGCAATGGGTTTTAAATGTATACCAAAAAAACTGACTTTTAACACCCAAATAACTGTTTAAAAACTGCCAGGTAACAGTCATTTTATTGTCTGTTATGTGACTGTTAATAAAGGTTCGAGAAAAGGCATTTAACATCCCACAAAATGTTGAAAAAAAGGCAGTTGACAATTGCTGTTTACAGTAAATATTTTTGGTGTTATAATGGTAAAAAACAGGCACTTAACTGTGCATTCTAAAGTGTAAAATAGCTGTCACAGTTCAATGGCTATCAACAGGCCATTCATCAACTGCGAAAACGGTGGCATTTAAAATGGCTGTTTAATTCATCCTTTTATTTTGCAATCATGAGTGATATATGTATATAACTCATGTTATATCACTGAAATTTGGAAGAGTTTTGCAAAGTTTTCTCTTCGCCGATTGTACGAGTCATCAAAACTTGTCTCGTGGAAGTCGCCGGTGGTTCTGGATCCATTGATGGCACCGTGGATCTAAGGTACGAAAAATGTCAACAATTTTGGAAATCACTATATTTGGGATACAAATCAAAAAAATTAATCAAACAAAACGTTCGATAATTGACCGTTAACAGCCAGTAATGGTGCAAAAACAGCCATTACTTGATGCTATTAACTGCCTATTTTCGGACAGTTTTCAGCCAATTAAAAAATGCCATTATAAGGCATTAAAACGTTCCCATTTATAAGGTGTAAAAATAACCATTTAATGACTATTTCATTAACCGGCATTCAACAGACAATTAATTATACCGTTTTCGACGTTCTAGGTGTACTTAACTTAATCTATACAGAAGGAGATATCTTGGATTTTATGCATCATTTGAGAAAGATAACCTGGAAAGATAAAGAGATTTCGTAATATGACCCAAGAAGGATATAGTTCAACTCGCCGACCAAGGAGAAACTAGAAGGATTTATTTCTCTTACTTAGTTGGTATGTGTTTGTAAAGAGAAAGGTTCTAGTCTATATATACAACGGTTATTCTTTCTTTTTTTGAGAAACATTGTTATATAGAATATATATACACACACGTCTACTCAGCTGTTTCGATAATGAAGTAGGCGCTTGACCTCAAGAAACTCAAGCACATCGATTCCTTGATTCAAGAGGTCAGCCACATGAGGCAAAAGAATTGCTTGAGAAGTCAATGAGATATTCGAGCGCTTGAGATACGAATTTCATGTTGATGAGTTTCTTGAGATACGATACTTATGCACATGAGTCAAGACAGTTAAGTATATGACTTCCGAAAAAATGTGTTTTGCATGACTAAGAAATGTCTCCACGCTCCAATATATATACGCAAAATTCATTCGGCTAAATCGCGTGTATAACTATCTATTCCAAAACAGAATGAATATGGGCGTATTATAAATTACTATTTGAACAGTGGAACGGAGAGATTTGCGGTATTTTGCAGATCGGAGGACATCTTTTCTTTTTATAGAAGATAGAATTTTCAAAAGGTTTTTGTAAAATCTTTTGGTGCTACAAATATTGATATAATACCGCATTCATTTTCTCATATTTACAGATAGTCTAAAGCATGTTCAGACATATACCAGTTAACATGCTGTTTTTCTGATTTCAACGCTCATCTAATTCGTGAACAATTAACACCGAATAATCATTTATATGGTATTTCAGAAATAAGAGAGCACTTTTTTCTTGGATGTCACCATTGTACTTTCTTCAAAGCTGCTGTGATAAAACAAATCCTTGATTCGATGCTACGAAAACTACGAATTAATCTAAATATTTCATATTTTCATATTCATAGTTTACCTGAACAAGAAATGTTTCTGAAAAGGTGACTCCATAGCTTCTCGAAAATCAGATACTTCAACATTATCACTACGGACACTAGGAGATGTTTATGTAAAGTCGACAAACAGCAGGCCGAAATTGCTCTGTACTTTCTCTGACTCTTTGTTAATATTGACTTTTCCTTTTCAGATAGAGATCCCAGCGTGAAAGAAAATATGCATTGCTATTTTCTGTTTGATCTATGCAGAACAGGCAACAGAACAAATTAACAGATGTCGCTAGTTTACACCATTCGTTTTTAACAGTTGCACACACTTTCAGTGTAGAATCTTGTTCTTTTCTTGTACCTTTTACAGCATATATGGAATCTCCGGCGCGGTCGGTGTTGCAAGACCGCTGCACGATAAGTAGGACGACGATTACTTCTTTTTATTAACCATACAGTCATTGCCATATAACAATATACACATGAGACGCCAATTTTAAACGGCTTCTGTTCCCTAGGTAGTCCAAAATCCATTGATGTGCACTGCCTTTGTAACTATCTCCAACACGAAATCAATGTTATTAGTCTTAATAGTCCTGCAGTAACATCGCCACTGCTAGTATACAAGCATGAGTCTAGCCATCTTTAATTGTTCTTGATTCTTGTCAGAAGTAACTTTAAACTCATTTAACTATAGAAACTGTATTGCTGTTTGAAAATAAATTCCTTTTTATGCAAATATTATTTTTGTTAAAAGCCATTTGTTTTCTCCTTTATTTCTATGATTTCATATGCAGCATGTGAAATCTTATGATATGCTTCGAAAAAGTGGTGTATTTTTTATTTTATATAAACCTTTTATATCAAAGAAGAAATAACAAGACAAATCGAGACAGTTGTCACATTACATGTTCATAGTTTGCTTTCAAATAACATTAGAAAATTAGGCACTTTTGCCAAGCTGCACCAAATTAGATAAAAATTGGGCGCTAGATGCAAAATTTTTCGGTGCATCGGACATTTTCTAATGTAAAATTTGCCTGTTTTCTTCTAGAGGAACGACCCTCGAACTTTTTACACATTCGGAACCAGCGTGACGAGTTACGTTATAGGGCGCAAAGATCTCGTCAGGGTCCCGGCAGATCCATCCAGATTTTATGAAGTATTTTATCAAGCCTTGAAGAGAAATTCAAGATTTATTATCTCGATTAAATTTTATTAGAGTCATAAAGAAAGCTACTGGTAATAGTAAAAGGAAAAAAGGAAAGAATGATTGATTCCGTCAACAAAACAACAGGTATCATGAGTCTTAGATGTGACCGCTATGTAAGTCGAAATTACCGAGCGGTAATCGTCTGATATTTTCTAATTATGAATGCGTAGAACGCTTGGGAACTAGTTTTCAACTTTCGCTTTTTGATATTATCAAGCGTTTAAGCGCATGAAGGCTCCCAGTATTGGGAGAAAATCTGACTCGAGTCGAAGTTCAAACTTCGAAGAGACTATAATCTAAAAAAACGTTAGTCTGAAAAAAGTCAACTTCTCTGAAATATTCCGTGTTTCTTATATACCTTTACGGACTCAAGAATTACTTTCAATAATTTCGACTTACATGGCGATATACCTCGAAGTAGATTGGGTAGTAACCGGGTGGTATTTTGCCAGTATTAATGGCATGAAATAAATAAAAAAATATCAAAAAAATCGAATCAGTATTTTGCCTGTACTTGCACGATGTCATTAACCAATTATAACAAACAACTTCCATCGTTTACCTACAAAACACAGTGTAGAATAGCAAAAATTATAGTATCATATCGGGATGTATTTCAGATTTTAAAAAATTTAAATCCACACAAAGTAGTTTTAGATGAGCTAACTACAAATGCTTCGTTAAAATAGACTCATGTGTTAATCGGTTAATCACGCTCATTCACTACATTAATGAAGGAATAGAGGATAACAAATTTTGTGAGAGCGGTATTTTTAGACTTTTCGCGTGCATTTGATTCAGTTTGGCAGGAAGGATTACTGTTTAAACTAAGGCAAAAAGGTGAGGTCAGAACAAGTTATATAGTAGTTAAAAAGTTATTTACATCTGAGAAAAATTAGCGCAGTAGTCGGCTGCGTCTCAGACGAGGAGATCACCAACTGTGGCGTTTCTCAGACGAGCATTCGTGTCTCTGTTGTTTCTCATATTTATTGATGACCTTGGAGACTGCTTAGAGTGTTATTAAAATTATTTGCTAATGACGCTACATTGCTCGATACTCACTCACCATATGCATATTCTACTGACAGATTAAATAATGACCTAACCAAAATAGTAAATTGGTGCGACACATGGCAGATTAATGTAAGAGAAGAAAAAGTACTATTTTCATTGAATATCTATCTATATTGACTCATACGTCATTAATCGTAGATGTTATATGCATTCTCTTGCTTTCCTACTCTGGGAAACAAACACAAACGAACATTTTCTTTGATCAGAGCTGGACCACACTATGATAATTCAAAAAATGACGTATAAATCAATATTCGGTACTGTTATTACTCATAGTGCAGCTCACAAATGAATCGGTTATCGTAGATAATTTAGATACATTCGCTATGAAACCAGATTTTGAAATTTCGTTTGGTCCAGCAAACCGTTTTCGTTCATCAGTACTGATTAAGAATTATCTTGGATAATTCTTAACGAGTCGCATGGCTCACTATCCCCACGTCTTGCAGAAAGAGAAAATCTGCACAAGTTCTTTAAAGATTTTTTTTCTTGAAAATTCTTGATCAAGAACTTGATCAAGATTTATTGATACCTCTGCACTTGATGTCCTTGGAAAAACTTG
>CAJNOQ010000522.1:0-48105 GCA_905250885.1 Didymodactylos carnosus | reverse complement strand
TTGAATGAATTTTAAGGATAAACCGTCGATACCAGCATTATCGGTGTTTTTCATAGAACCGACGGCTTCAACAATATCCGAAAGAGTAATTTTTAATTCGGTGAATTTAGACCCAGTGAAGGAGACTAGGGAAGATGCTGGGACAGCAGAGATATGAGACGAAGAATAAAACAAGAACAAAAAAGGTATTGAACATGTCACATGATTCTTTAAGAGAAGAAGAAGTATGGTTTAATTTGTTCCTCATAAACTGAGGGAGACCAGTTTTTCCTGATCGAAATTTGTTAATGCTTGACCAGAAACGAGATGGATTCGAAAAGAGAGAAAGAACTCTTTTAAAATGCCGCTTTCTATCGCCACGTAAAGATTGAACAACTTTGTTGCGTAAGGACTTGAAGATCAAGTAGCTGTCAAGTGATTGCCTTGATTTCCAAATTCTGAAGGTACGATTTCTTTTTTGCATAAACTTTCGGGTGAGTTTAGATAGAGCGATAGTAAGTTTCATGACTAACTTGATTTTTTTGAAAGGCACAAGATACTCAAGACAAGCATTCGAATGAATGGTCCAGATATTGGCTGCTTCAGAAGGCTCATTAGTCAATGAAAAACTGTTTGGTATAGTGTCTAGAGCTTCGTAAAGTAGAGTTAAATCACACTTAGAGAAATTACGGACCAGCATGAACTTTTGTTCTGGAAGGGGTTTAACAGAAACGTCGAAAGAATAAAATAATGTAAAATGAATCGACTGCCCAATAGGGGGTTGATCGAAAACTTGCAGAGATTTCCAAGAACTGGGATACAAAACATAATCTAGCGCAGTCAGGTTGGTGGTAGTAAAGACAGAAGGATCACACCTCAAACCAAGAAGCTGTGCAAAACTATTTAATCCGTAGTTTGTGGATAGAAACAAAAACTGAAATCTATTTCAAATTATATTTCATTAGTCCTTAAAGAAAAATATGAATTTCTATGATTGGCATTTGTCATTAAAACTGAACGCGTTTAATGAACTTGAAATATAGATATAATATTAAACTTGTTTAAAGACACTGTTTTATAAATTAAAACAAGAGTGAAATCGAGTATCTTTTGACAGGTGTGTGTTTCAAAAATTGCGTTTTCAAAATACTGTTTTCTAACCTAGTTTTCGTTGAAACAAAAGTTAAGTACTTAAAGCAAACATGGTTTGTTAATTTCATTTTTTTTCTCCATGAACTATGGCAATCTTCGTTAAAAAACTAACGACTTTATTTCAAACAGCACTACCCAGGTCCATGATTAAGACCGTTCTATACGGCCGTATACGTCAAATTACGACGACGTAATTTGACGTATACTAGAGTATTTCGTCGTATTTTGACGTAAACCCGGCCAACGTATTACGTCAGCCGTTACGATCGTCGTATTTCGTCGTATTTGAACATAAACGACGTCGTTTACGATGGACGTAATACGTTGGCCGGGTTTACGTCAAAATACGATGAAATACTCTAGTATACTGTCATGAATCTTTGACCTGGGTATATATTTTCCTACTATGAAATAAGGGAATATTTTATATTTTTTTTTACTGTAAGGAAGATTTGCATCATAAATCAAGAATTGTTTGCTTTAAGCGATGTCGTATTCACATTAAAGGAAATAGCTGATATTCTTCAGATCTATTTTCATACAGTATATACAATCTTCGCTTTTCCACTGCTAATAATCAGAAGACTATTTTAGTATAGTTGCTAATATTTTCTTTTTGACATTAGCTACTAAATTTTTATTAACAGGTGTTAATTTTCAAATTGAATTTATTGTTTAGATTAGGCTAATTTTTGATACACTGGTATGAACGAAAGTAACAATGAAAACACTCTTTTTGCTTTCCTGTTGTATTCTACAGCTGGTACAATGTAACAAAGGTACTAACTATTTCCAAAGAATGAATGAATGAATGAATGATCGTTTGATAATTGTCATAATGCTTACTTCAGGTGCTAATTATTATCTTGGGTGTTATATTGATCACGTCGGAACTCGTGATCTTGGAACATTTATTGGTGACAAACTAAGTTCAGCACAATGTGTTGCTAATTGTCGAGAACAAAATTTTGTTTACGCCGCTATACAATTTGGGTATAGTACAGGAAAAGTATATTTTTTTGTTTTATAAATCCGTCTTATGTTAAAGAAACGAATGTCGCTGTGGTCAGACGTATGGAAGATATGGCAGAGTACTAGATGACGAATGTGATTATCAATGTATAGATGAAGACATAGCAGCAAAATGTGGTGGTGATAATCGAAATAGTGTATACAATGTTCAAAGTACTGACTCCATCATTTAATCAAGATATCATATCTGTTTTAACATAAAGACTTGAACCAAATTAATATTCTCATTTTAGGATCAGATAGTCATTGTTCAAATAATGTGATTGGATACCGGGGCTGTTTTAAAGAAAGTGTTTTGCAAATAATGATAGGAATTGTTAATAATATTCATGCGTGTATTAGTCTTTGCGCTGGATTCCAGTATGGCGGAGTTCTTAATGGAAGTTTATGCTATTGCGGTACGGAAATTGAATGGTCAACAAATTTGAACGAAACCGATTGTACAATTCCATGTTTAACAAATAATACAACGTGTTGTGGTGGTATATCATTATTTAGTGTATACGATGTTAATGTCTATAGTAAGTAGTGTACATAAAATAAAACTATGCTTTAAAGAACATTCGCTGTATTGTAGATGCTGTAACTGTCGGTAACTCCGTGATATTAACCAAAGGTAGAATAAATTTTTGTTAGATTATTGCACGCTATTCACAAGTAGAAATCGTTCTATTTCTGTTCTCTGAATGCATTGATAAAAAAATTCATAGATCTATGTAATGAAATTTGATCTTCAGGTTGCATGATATAGTTTAAAATCTTGAAAAGTTCTTTTGTGCGGTTACAATACGAGAATGCACTTTTGAAAGACGTTTGTAAAGTAAAAATAGCATTAGTTTGAACATTATAGGAGAGTGAGACATTACAAATACATACGGTTTGCTATTTATTATAAATCTATATTAATTAAAGTATTCTTTCGGCACTATCGCTTGTGTATAACGTCATTTTGTCAAAACATGCATAGTTAGTGATAATGCAAAAAGGGCGGGGGCGATTATCTGATGAAATCGGCCCATGCCTCAAGTTCATCGAGTAATCAAAGACTAGTTGTGGAATGAAGAGGAGAATATTTCTAGATACTTACTAAACCTTCGAACCACTCCCACAAAAAAAATTGGTCGAATCAAATTTGATTAAGTTTCTACTGCATCTGACATATATTATAGATCGTAGTTTTGGATCTTTCTCTCTTAGTTTCACAATTCCTCAAGACTAGAAATGTTTCAGCAAAGCCAGAATCCTCATCGTAGTTCTCAATTTTCTCCATCAGAACTCAATGATGTTTATGCAATAAAAATATCATATTCGGAATCAAGATCAAAAACTGAGTCGAACAATGTGTATTTCGAAATTTTTACTTGATTTTCATTTTTGGTGAAAATCTCCTTAATTTTTCAACGTGAAGATTCGACAAAAAGTAAAGTAGTCGGATATGATGAAAACACACATCGTTCGACTCGGTTTTTTATCCTAATTACGAATATGATATTTTTATTGCATAAAAGTTGAGTTCTGATGGAGAAAATTGAGAATTACAAGCAGCATTCTGTCTTTGCAGAAACATTTCTAATATCAAGGTGCTCTAAGACACTTTTTTCTCTATATTATATATATTAAATTTTGGTCGACAAATTCTCTATTAAATGGTATATTTATTGTAATGGCCGAATGAGAAATGCTGACATAGAATGTCGGAGACTTTTTACATCTAGGAGATCATTTTCCATAGCCAGAAGTATTTCTAAACATACTTGGCCTCAGAACGGCTGTATACAGAAATATAGCGAAGAAAAAGAGCTTTCGAATGATATATAATAGTCGTGAGGAATCACTAAGAGAGAAAGATCCAAAACTACGATCTGTAATATATGTCAGATGCAGTAGAAACTTAATCAAATTTAATTCGACCAATTTTTTTTGTGGGAGTGGTTCTAAGGTCTAGTAAGTATCTAGAAATATTCCCCTCTTCATTCCACATCTAGCCTTTGATTACTCGATGAACTTGAGGCATGGGCCGATTTCATCAGATAATCGCCCCCGTCCTTTCTTTTGTTTGCATACATCTATGTTATTTAATAGATACAATTCGAGAACACATTAATACCAACAGATTTATCTAGTCTAACCACATAACTCGCTTTAAGTGATTATTACTTTTCTAAAAAACAATGTTTCATTTTGCAATGGTGTGATAACTTTTAAACAAAACTATAACAACTTATACTGTGTTGATCACAACTTATTTGTTTACTGGTAGTATATCAGATGTGATTGTTTTCAACTTAACCACAATTTACCGTTCGTAGTCTGAAAGCAGAAATAGAATTCGAAGATTGTTTCTGATTCTTTCAGCGTCAGACGATCAAAATCTTACCATCTCAATTCCGAACAGTATATCTCGAACATCCACAACATCAAATACTTCCATAACAAGCACATCTACGTTTTCTACTAATTTCTCACAATTTTCAACTGAACTGACACCTCAATCTAATCAAACGTCGATTGTCGCGGGCACCACATCTCATAGTAAGTTTTGGTCAGCTCACATAAAAGAGACATTTATTACCTTCTATTCTATTATGAATAAAATGTACAAATTAGAAATTAACTCATAACCAATCAAGTCCTATACCACTTCGTGAATTCTTTTTCTTCAATCATCAGCTTGTATAAAACTAATTTGACAAGCATAAGGCACAAATTAAACTATTCAAGTTTTCCTTATTTTCATGAATTCTCATACGTTGTTAATTTATTTCTCTTTTTAGAGTCGGTGTCTTCTCTAACATCAAATCAAACACTAAAAAGTTTATTATCGACTTTTGTTACCATAACACCAGCAACAAACAACGTTGTAACTTCCTCTACACTTACGCTTACTTCGACAACCATTACTGAATCATTAACGATAATGTCGTATGCAGCTAACGTTGAAATGACACCAAGCGATTCGCAAATGTTCAACATTAGGCAACCAGAATTAGATGTTTCAGCAACAACCACTGTTACGGACACATCGTTAAACCTGAGTCACCAATCTTTTACTTCGTCCACAATTTTACCTTCCACTACTTCAGTCTCTCCAATTATTAGTACAGTTTCTACTCAGATGATAACACAATCTTCTCTAAGAACAGTTGGGGATACTGGCTCTATTGCGAATCTTGTTCAAAATTCAACAATTATCAACGATGTCTTTACCTTCATGGAAACATCACAACTTGCTACAGCAGCAACAGCAACTACTACACAGCTAATTAATATTGTATACATACGTAAGTTTTATTTATCATCCTATCGTTCGTTAGTTATTTGTTGTCTACTTGTTTCAGGTTTTACAGGACCAACTTTTGATCCAAATAATAGTGCTCAAGTTTCCAAATTAAAAGAAGGTTTAAGGGCAATTGCGCAACTTGCAATGGTGTGTTTCACGAATTCAAATAATTTTCGCAAACGAAAAAAAAGACAAGCATGTCCTATCGAAGTGCACATTATAAACATAACTCGTCTGAATGTAACTGATAATAATGAAAAGAGATTATCAAAATTTATTACTGATTAAATGTATTATTTTAGGATGCGCCGAATGATTACGAAGTTTTCTATTACGTAACAAATTCTACGATCATTAATGGTTCTGTATTTTATGATGGTATTAGCAATCTTTCTCTAACTGAAATAAATTCTAAACTACAAAAACATGCTGCAGATTTTACAGTGACATTGGGAGAAAAAGTTCAACGTGCAGATTTGTCAAATATTACTGTAACAACACCGATTTTAACAGATCAAAAATTATGGTTGATTGGTGCTATTATGGGTCCAATATTTTTTGTAATACTTTTAATCCTGCTGTTCTTATATCTTCATTTCAAGTGTCGACCAAGAAATAATAACAAAACGCATACTGGAAAAGTAAGTCTTGTTCTCGGGCGCTTTTGTACCGAAGTACTTATGAGGATTAAATCAACATTTACTTACTAGATCGTACATATATTCAGTGTAAACATTACTCAACTATATTAAATGTCACTAGCAAAAACAAACAAAAATTTTTTTCTAGATACCCTCCGGTGTACCTGAGTCAAGCAGAAAAGCACCACTATTAAATGCTGCAGGAAGCACAGTAAGTTTGAATCAGATAAAAGTACAAAATTAAACATTTTTTATTGAATGTTTTAACTTTATTTAGAATAACAATAATATTCAAGAACGTCAATCTGCACCAACAATTGTCGATCTGATACAATCAAATCCATTAGATCAACAACAACCGAAACACATGTCGCCAAGACCACAACTCAACGACGAAAACATCGTCGACATTCCTCCGCAATTACCGAAATCGTCTGATATACCTCTTCATATTCGAGAGAGTATAAGAAGTAAAAATGAAGTTGAACAATGGCGAAATAAGATTCGAATGCAAGAAAAATTTGAACAATTCTATCAGTCTCCACTCACTGAACTTGATCGATTGAAAGATGCAGTACCATCAACATCGGGTAAGCATACATTAATCAAAAATAGAAAAGTTAATTTCATCTAATCTTGGTAACGTCATTCGTGCCCCAAGACCTTTTAATTTTCTCATTGCCACATAAGATGCAAAACACATCATTTTTTCTATTGACCATTTTTGTAATATTGAAAAAATTATTCCACCGATAAATGCATCTCCGGCACCAGTCGTGTCCATAGTATCTTTTTGATCAATTGGCCATGATGGACAATTGATCACATCGTATTCTATATCATCATAGACAATATTCTCTTTTGAAACTCGATTGAAATTTTCATTTTTATTTTCCAATATACGTTTTTGAACAAGCATACTTCCATCTTTTCCTTTTGTAATAACAACAAATTTGCATCGATCGGATTTAAGTAAACGAACAGCTGTAGTGACTGGTGTTTCATTGCAACTGAGCGAATAACGTTCTGTAGTGACAATGTAATCAATCAGTAGTAATAAGTTTTCTAATGATGGACGATATTTTTCTAAATCGAGTGTACATAATATATTATTTTGCTTAACGAGACGTGCAAGTTCTACCGCAGCTGGGGTTGATCTACTGTCAAAATGTACCAAATCAATTCCATTTAGCCAACTCTGTCCCAGCTTTTTTACATCATCCACTAAAATTTCTTCTGCACTAGGACTGAATAAACATGTTCTCGTTGCATTAGTAATGTCAACTATAACATATGTTAAGGATGTGGTCATTCCTTGTTTAATCAATACTTCTTGTGTATTAACATTATCATTTTTAAAATCTTGTAAAATTTTCTTTCCATTTCCATCGTCTCCAATTTTACATACAATTTTTGTATTTATATTTAAACGACTTAAACAAGTGCTCGTATTTCCTGCATTTCCACCGCCGCACAACGTTAAACTTTGTGTCCGCACTTTATCTTCCGGTTTCGGAAATGTATCGAAAACTGCAATGTAATCGATACATGCTGCGCCAAATGTTAGTACCAATTTCTCTGACATTATCTAAAATAGATAACAATGTGCTGCTCGAAATAAACATGAAGACGAAAGTTGCTTTATCTTTTCCGAGTTATGTATTTATTCTTTAATTGATCGAAGTATTTAAAACGATGAGTTAGCCATTCTATTTTTATCATATCATTCATATCTGCTGTAGTAGAATGTGAAAAATTAAAAGGAAAGTTTGTTCACTCTATTTAATGAAACTACCTCTTCTATAATCGAACCTGGTCAGAAGGTCCGGATAGATCATTTTTTCCGAATCTACAACAACCCTAATGTTTTTGTGAAAATTATCATTCTTATACATATTTCAGTTTCTCTTCAATCTCAACCCACATCTCGCATGCGAAATTATGAATACGAAAATCCAGCATTTGACAATAATCAAGAAGTATCCGTACGAATGTCCAATGAAAATGGTGAACCCGTACGAATGTCTAATGGAAATGATGAACGAGAATATAACGAAACATCCTATTCGGTTCATTCGCCAAAACGTATACCACACCAACCTGAAGTTGAAGTTGGACGAACAAAATTACATCATTTATTAGGTGAAGTGTTGGATAAAACTGATGAAGAGATAGATCCCTTTTCGAAGTCGGAAATGTTGAAACGTCGTAGACAACGGCGTCGTGCATCGTCTAATGAGAATAATTATGGTGAAGACTCATCTATTTCGATTATTGAAGATCGTAAACAACAACAACATCATATACCTTTTATTGCACCAGTAACCGATCGTCCAGATCCAAATATTATGCGTTTACGCTATAGTCCATACGATGCCGGCGATCGTGCAGCAGAAATATCTCGTTCTACATCACTTAGAACACGTAGTAAATATCCGTCAGATGATGAAGATATACCGCCATCACCGAGTCAAACAAAATATTCACAACGAACAAATAATACATTGTTTATCAATAGTGTAAACAATTTACCAGATCGTTCAATGACTAGTACAGATACTTTTGCATCACAGAAACGTGTTCCAAGAACGCGTATTGAAACAAGTCAAGAAGTGTTGATGCGTCAAAATGATACGAGAAATATTTCAGATAATAGTCGAGAACGATCCAGAACAGCAGAATCGATTGACAAAAGACGGCAACATACGTTCGATATCGAGGATGTCTATGTTGATTCGACAAAATCAAATTTTCCAATGAACGAAAATAATAAATTGAGACAACATATATCTCGAACATGGGAAGAAGATCAACAACAAGTACGACAAGCGCCCATAAATGATCAGAAATTCGGTAAAATAGAATCTCAAAATCGATCTTATTTAAATCCATATGAAGTTGCTTTTGATAATCGACAATTAGGTCGAAATGATTCTAGAGATAAATATTTAGGAGCTAGACAGAGTCTTGTTACTACAAAAAATCTCATATCATCTATACAAGGAGAATTAAAAAATATTACGGATGTATCATCACACAGAACTTATCATGATTGATTTTTTTCGACTAACTATGCTAATTTTCTCTTATAGAGAATGAGCGTAAAAATCAGTGTCTTAGACATTTTTAGGAAATTGTTATGAATCAGATGAACAAAAGTTTGTGTATATTTTCTTCTATATTGTGATATTTTCTCTCTCAAAGCGTTCAACGACAATACAAACAATTTTCTATTTTTATTCAAAGTACTATTTTTTCTATACTAATCCTTTATTTTTACACGTAGTTCTGTGAACGTCTATAGTTTTTTTCTAGTATTAGAGCTGTGAGTGTGTATCACAATTTAAATGACTAACTAATGAAATGAAAATTATGGTATCAATCTCTAAAGGATTTCTTCCATTCAGATAAAACCATGTCATAGTATGAAAATCAAGATAGTATATTTTTTTTTTGCCAAATTTTTCTATTATTTCTTCTCAATAATTATTAAACGAATAAATACGTCTGTTTTTTCTCCATTATCGTATTTTATATCTATGTTTTTTAATTGTAAATTAGTATTGGGTTATTGTTGATAATCATAGCAACTGTTATTTATTTTGCTTTACTTTGTGTCAAGTTGGGTTCATTCATCTATAATAATAATTCAATAGAACAATATAATGCTCGACAAATTGTAGAAATTAATCATTATGATAAATATCTCTGATTCATAAAAAAAAAAAAAAATTACAGTCTATTAATTAGATAACAGTATTTCATAATTCTCCAACTATCTTAAAAATGGAATAAAATAATTTTAAAACCTATGCATACATGAACAAGTAGATGAGTACATCAGATGATTGACCTAACGTATGAAACAGACAAAAATAATATTGCAAAATCATTGCTCGTTGTCAATTACTATCTATTCATCTTATTTGTGCTTGGTATCTTTGAATGTTCATTTTAAATATATTCAAATCATTATCTTACTACTCTTAACATGTTTATTCATCTATTATTTGTTTTTGTTTTTGTGATCTCTAATTAATTTTCATTTATGTTCAAGTATTGTCAATTATTTTGTATTTATTGGATTTCTGATTAGCAGCTGTAACTCTACTCTCACTACTGCTATGAATATTTTACAGGAACAAGTATTTTCTGTTTCAAATCTAATTTTACTTCAATTAATTGATATTTATATTTATACTATTCATCTATAATCAGTCAATTTTGAAATGGCCACTAGTGATAAGAATGAAAATAACAGTTCTTCGATATTAATTCTACGTTGACTCGTGTAATTCTCTTGTAAAAGTCAAAATAATACGATCTATCATTAATCAAACACTGAGTAGGAGCTAGTTTAAAACCGCCAAGTTCTACAATTTTAAAGATCAAGTCCAGTGATTTTTAGAATAAATGATTCATTATTATAACGAAAACTGAACAAGACTAGACTACGTAGTTTTGATCAACGATATAAAATAAAAAACCTTTGATATTTCTTAATTGACTACTAATAAACGAAGAGAGAATTTTTTGAGTAATAAATATTTTTTCAACTTTATTCTTTGTATCTATAGAATAACTGACAAATACAAAATAAAAATAGTCACATATAAAATGATAAAAAATAAAAATTAACAGAAAATTCAATGATTATTCGCATGGTTTAATTTGTTAAGACAAAAATTGGAAAAAAATTCAACCACCTATTCTCAGACTTCCAAAAAACCGATATCATCGAAAATTGATTGTAAATGAATCAGCCGAGTTTATCTGAGTTGCCAGTTACCTTGTATCAAAAAGTAGTTTCTTTATTATCCCAGAAGAACGATGTTCTGTTTGAACTTACTCTCTTCTACAAATATTTTTCAATATACGCAATCAGCATTTGCTTTTACATGAAACTCTTTTGGTGACCGGTCAATTTAACGTCGGTGTTTTCGTTGCAGACCTTTTTATCGCAGGGATGATTCGTCGCATCGAGTGAAAAGGATAATCAATCATACCTAAAGTAGCCGATTTTTCTCTTGGGTTTTTCTCCGATGTTGTTGATCTCTTATCACCGAAAGGGACCAGAAGTGAGCGCAGCTACCTTATTCGTTTTTCCTGATAATTTATATCGTCTGATTACTTTCTTTGATTTTTCTCTTCTATCAATCCCTCCTATCGCTCTTGTACACATAGACTAGGAATTGCTCAAAAGTATTTCTTTCCAATTGTTTACATTCACATCCTTCAATTGTTTGACATTCACAAGCTCTTGACTGAGAAAGGGAAGCCAATGATTTATCACGGTGGTCAGCCCTATACCTTGCTCAAATATCCCATGGACGTAACCGAAATCAGTATTAAATCAAAGATATAATTTATCAGGAAAAACGAATAAGATAGCTGCACTTCTGCTCTCTTTCAGTGATAAGAGATCAACAACATCGGAGAGAAACACAAGAGAAAAATCTGTTACCATAGGTACGATTGATTATCCATTTCACTCAATGCGACGAATCATTCCTGCGACAAAAGGTCTGCAACGAAAACACTAGCGACAAATTGTCCACTGCAAATTATGCACGACGAAAAAAACTGCCACAAATTATCCGAGGCCAAATGACTGCAACAAAAAGAACTGCGGCAAATAATTCATGCAACGAACCGTCCGCGACGAATTGACCTAGCACCAAATAGTGTGAATAACAAAATATTAGGTAGGAATTCGAATACAACCAGTTTTTTAGCATCTTAAAATATCGACAATGCGCCTATTGGATATTATAAACGTTTTTTATTTAACACGAATTAACATACAATATTTATATAGTAGAATTTATCGATTTAATAAACAACCGACGGAAAGCATTTAATGCTCCTTGACAAGCGACAGTAATGATAAACATAGAATCATCATTCAATAATGCATCAATTTGTTCAATAGGCCAAAATTTGATTTCACTACTTTCATTTGATTCAATATGTGTCTGCAAATTATAATGTATTCTCAATTCATCAGATGATTGTGATGTTCTACACACAAAATAAACAATATCAACCAACTAAGTCAAATAGAATGCAACTTATTTCTTACTTCATACAAAATTCAAGGCTAGGACGTCCATAACTTTTCTGATTTTCAATGAGTGCAATTATACACAATGATTCGTAGTTTAATGTAAATGGGTCAACATTCGTTTCATCAATACATTCACGTATCACAGATTGATTTATTTCATTTACGATATTTAAATCGATATCAGCCACATGATTCAGGTCAATGTTCCCAAAAAGAAATAAAATTATTCTTAACTAGAAATAATTTGATTAAAATCTCAAATTACTTCGGTTCTGGATGTCCACCTGGTCGATCAAAAATTTCAGGTGATTCGGCACATGATAAACTTCGTTTTAATAAAACAATTTTATTATCAGATGTTATCAATAATAAACCGACACCAAGTGGATAAGATAAATAAGCTCTGTCATCACTATATACTTGTTTTCCCAGTGATTGTAATTGACATGTTATATCTGGTAGGGATTGTTGAGTACCAATAAAATGTTTATAATCTGTTAAACCCAATTTTAATTCTAATTGCTTATTATCATTGATTTTCGAGGCGTATAATCGAAATTTTAAATCATTAAACAAAATTTTATCGTTTTTATTCGTTAATTCCGACCATTTTGAATCAATTTTATTTTCAATATCTGTTGAAATATCTTTGGCATTATATACTAATGGATTATAATCAATCTTTAATGCAGAAACCATTAATGGTTGAAGTAAATTAAGTGAATCCAAATAAGACATTCAAATATTCAATGAAATCTAAAATCTAATCGGTATCAATATACTCATATTCATAATTTGACTCAAAAACTTCTGTGCAAAGTTAAAATTTTATTTCTAAACTTAAACTACAACAAATCTATCAATAATAATTTTTTTAATTTAATAAATATGAAAAAAACTTAAACGTGTATAGAACGATTTTTCTTTGACAATATCATTTATCTTTTATATAGAAATTCTGATGTTTCTATTATATCTTACAATGATGAATCAACTACTCTTAGTTCACATTTTATCATTGCAAAGATTAGATACGATATAGTATTTGACATGTAAAAGTAATTTATTGTGTATAACCTGTAAACTTTTACATTATAACATCTTTTAAGTACTTTAAAACTACTTTCTGGAAAATTAAGTATCTGAAAGCAAAATTTTTTCTCATACAAAATTAATTTCTAAACTAGATATCCCCAGTCAAAAAAAATATCAAGAGGAGGAGTATGATAGAACACTCTTTTTGGAAAAAAAAGAAAGGAGTACTCTTTTTCCTAAAAAGAGTGCTCCAAAAAAAGAGTAATCTCGATAACTCTTTTTTAAGAATTACTCCGAAGTACTCAAAGTGCGTGTTCTCAAAAGGAGTACTCCAAAAACTACACTTTTTTTAAAGTGCTCTGCAGTGCCTCGGCTGCACTTTATAAAAAGGAGCGCTCCGAAACGCTCTTTTTTTGAGGAGTATTCTGGGCTACTCCAAAACAAAGAGTACTCTAGAGTGCTCTTAGTGACTTTTTTCAAAAGGAGTGCTCCGAAAACGGAGTACACCTTTATACTCCTATTTTTGACCTTTTTTTTGATTGGGTCTTATAGTATGCATCAAGTTATATAGGACTATAAATCGTTTTGACTATCGAACATGTTTTGTGAAACATTGTAAACAATTTAATTTAAAAACCAGCTAAATAATGGGTGGATTAGAAAAATGAATCGATTCCGAAGAAAAGTGTTATAAGCAAGATAAGTAAATATGAGAATAAATTTGTTCAATAATTTGCTCAAAATACAAATTGACTTTCGTTATCATCTCGTATCTTATTTTTATTCATTTTCACATTTTCACTTTAGACTTATCCTTTCAAAGTAGTGGAGTTCTTAGCTTTGTTCCATGATATTCTTCGTTTCTTTTTTAGTAAATGCACGTACAGAATTTTTATTTAAAATACAGAAATTACCAAGAAAAAGCAATTCAGAAACGAATATGAACTGAAAAGAAACTTCTCTTCATATACGACAAAGAAATTAAAAAATAAATATGCACAACAAAAATAAGAAAAGATAATATAAAAAACATATAGGAAAAACTAGACGGTAAAATCACTGTGTTAAAAGAAAAAAGACGAAGAGTGCTGAAAAAAGCATTCCACTAAGAAAGACAACAAGAAGTAGTTCAATGAAATTTCATATTTTAAATATCTACGAAAACTTGACGTCTTATGTATTGTAAGCAATCAGTTTTTAACCTTAAGAAATGGAATACGTTTGAAGCTAAACTTTTCAAAATATTTTTATGACATAGATCTTTTTCCATACTCATTAAATTCAGGGCCGCAAATAGAAGCAGAACATAGGGGGGGGGGAACAAAATTTCTCTTTGAGGCAGTATCAAATTGATAAAAAAAGTTTTTGTGCCAGGAATAATGGATAAAATAACACCAGCTTTTTCAATTATTCGGGGACGGGTGCACACCCTCCCGTTATTTGCGCCTCTGATTAACTTTAGAAAAATGATATTTCCAGTTCAAAAGTGGTCCTAGCGAGATTCAAAGTCATTTTTTTAATTTAACAGTTTTTGATCAGAGCAGAGATCACTTGCATCTATTACTCGTTCTATTAATTAAATTTATCTATATAAAGGTTGGAACAATAATACAGGTAGAAGAACAAAATATACGTTACTAATTGTCAAAGAAAAGAGCACAAATAAAGTACTGTTAGGATGATAGCATAGATAGAGATTAAATGAGAAAAAAATGAGTATTCTATTATAGAGAAAAACAGATAATTGCACTCAATAATATTTTCTTCATCATTCTTTATTTCGACAGAACAATAAAAAGAAATGAAAAAAAAAACTCGAACACATATACTTGAAGAATTGCACAAAAACAAAATCCCGATGAAGCAGAGCATGAAAGAGTGAAGGAAAACAGTAAAAGCAATATCTATAGCTGCCAGTCAACGAAGCACCTCAATCATGGATAAATTCTGAAGTGCCAAGTATTTTGAATATAGAAGATCTCAACAATAACAAAAAAAAAAAATACCTCGTTTGATATGCATTTGTTAACTCGATAAAACTTCTAAGAATAAACTGTCTACTCAAATTAATAAATAATCATATAAATTTATAGTGATGATTATAAATTAGACTTTTGATAAGTTGAATATTTTGAATTATGAAAAAAAAAGGGAATGAAAGAAATCTATTAACGAAATATGTAAAAATAGTCGTATAATAATCATATCTTATTAAAAATAGTCCTAGTCTCAAGAGATAGATAAAAGTTTAATAACTAACTGGTTATATAATCAATACTGAAGTTATTTTTTTTTTCTGTTCTCCTTTCAATTTTCGTTTATTAGTCATAGTGACTAAAGATGATTTATTGTTCGCGTTAAAAGCTTACATTAAATAGACGTTTATTTCTTTTTCAATTGTATAAATTGCATACGTTTTATTGAAAGCATTTAAAAAGCTAAAACACACTAATCGATATGCATGTGCAAAAACTCGGTTAATCTGTAGATTTGAAAGTACTGTCGGTGGATTACAACGAAATTTTATACAAAAGAGCAATAATAACAAACAACATCTAAAGACATGTGTTAGAAAATACTTCTTTTAAATAGAAAAAAAAGAAAGAAAAGCGTGTCAAATACGAAAGCAACAAATAAATACAAACATATAAACAAGAATGAAAAGTACAATAATTATTTCGAGAAAAAAAAAAAAAGACATCTGATCTGGTATAATGTGTGCATATATACATACATATGAGAAAAAATTTGTGATTTGGAAATGTATAGGCTATGGCTTCGCTATTTGATCATCTATGTGTCATTGTTCATCCTCTTTCGGTGGTTTCATTTCTAAATTTTTGAGAAATTGTTTTGGTGTGACAATATGATCACCCCCTAAACAAGAAGAAAATATGCAAATGAAGTTATATATTGTAGAATTTGATACGGGAGAAAAATATATCGTTGAAATTCATCTTAAAATGGAAAACAATAGTCTCACTATGACAATGATATAAAATCTGTGATTTTCTTTTTTCATCTGCAGTAATTTAGCTTTGATGAATCCAAAATATTCATGACTTACCTATAAAAACTTCCCATTTTTTTGAATTTGTTTGTGTTACTTCATATGCGCAACGTAATTCGCTGTATGCTACACCGCCTAAAAACATTTTCTATTTGTAGAGACAAAATCAACGTTTCTTTTACGAATTAATTTACCAAGTATAAATATGATAAGTCTCGGTCCAGAACGACCAGCCGCTCCTTTTCGTCCAGCATGCATCCACGCTCCAAATTCTCTTGAACTAAGATATCAATTAAGACATCACGATGACTATTAAGAGTGATTATATTGTGAATATTTCTTACCTTTGAGCAGGAAAATTTGATGATATATTCCTTTGTTGTCCAAGTGAGGGAAATGATCGCAAGTCAAGTTTCTCATCAATAACATCCTAAAAAGTAATGAAAATAATTATATTGTCGTTTATTCATTTACTAAACGAAAATACATACTTCCATAATATCTTTAACATAAGGTGTCCATCTTGAATTTGTATATGTCGGTTCCAAACGTTCTTTCCGTGGTTGTGGAATATTTTTTCGTCGACCAGCCTATAAAAGTGTTTTGATGATGAGCAAATAATAAACGATAAAATACTACCGAACATGAAAATAATAAATGAAATGCTTACAAGTATTAATGGAAAACAAAACTGGTCTTTCATGCAAATCATAAAACATGTAACCAAATTAGAAACAATAAAACATTAGACCAAAGTTTAGAGAAAATCTATTTGTTTTCTCAAAATCTGATACTTTTTTTGTGTTTAAAATAAGACATGTTTTAAGAAACATTAGACACAAGCCGAAAAATAAGGCAAAAAAAAAAGAAATGGTCAAAAACGGTAGAACTACAATCCATTCATGCTATGAGGAAAGTTTGTGTAAGACAATATCTCGGAACTCGACTTGATAAAAAGAACAAATAATAATTGTTTTTATTGTGCAAAAAAGCACGGAAGATAAAAAAAAAATAATTTCTACATTAACCACATATAATGCATGCTCGTGGGTGAGTGTTTAGAACAGTGAATTAGAAATAAACGAAGGCTTTTATATTTTTCCGTCAACTTTTACACATGAATTACCCCCGTTGGTTTAATAAACAACTCTGTTGCTATATGCACAGTTGAACGCCCAATATCTGGCGAAGCGCCACTTGCGCGCTGCAAACACACGCATTTAGAGGATAGGAAGCAATAAACATAGATATTAGTATGCTTCAATCTCTTGGTTCTTTTTCCAAAATGACTGGGAATAATAATATTGAATTTTATAAACTTACTCTTGATTGATCTTGTAAAATTTGTAAATTTAAATGTTGCATATTTGTAATTACATTCTTCTTATCTGTTGGTATTAATGCATGACTTAATAATTTGTCTAGATTTTCTTCAGTAATACCTATTCAATATAGCAAAAGATATTTTAGTAGATTAGGTCAACCTTTCAATAGCAATGAGAACAGATGATGGAATGAAATTAGTGGAATCAAAAGAATGTATTAGTGCTGTGTGGTTCAGTTTTCCATTATTAGCAAAATGTGCCACTGAGTCAACCCGATACTGATTAAAAGCAGATTTAAAACCCTATACCGCTATGTTATATGATAAAAAAATCGCTTATAATAATCTTACATTATTACTGCACATCTTAATACAACAGAGCTCCATATGGTCTTGAAAAAAATGTTCAATTGATTGAGTCTATGATCCAATTAATGGGGCAAATTTTAAAATCGATAGATAAATGTCTTCAAAAGCACAATAAGAATAATTTTCATTGATAAGTTTCAACTTAACTTGTTTGTCCCTCTCTTTGTCTCTCTCTCTCTCTCTCTACTCTCTTCAGCATCCAATTGACTTTTTGAAAACTAATTATTACCAGAACAATTTAAACTGTTCGAGTCTATCGTTTCAGAAACTTTTGAGTCGAGTACAGTGCATATTGAACTCTGTCATACAGATGTTTTTCTTTATAAATTTTCTTCAAGTCAATACTTGTATTATTATAGCATTGATGATTAACGATATCATTAAACCTCTAGTAGAAACATGCACACGTGATTTGTTTAAAGAATCAAAACTCTTTCGCTGATTATTTCTCACACCACCGTGAAATAGAGGGAACCCCAAATCAATAATTTGTTAAGAAACACAAATTAAGAACAATCAGCCAGAAACTGTTCTTATCAACCCACACAATCGTTACCTAGTGTATCCGGTGCTGTAGAACAATAAGCTATAAACAAAATACATCTACTATATTATACACAGGTATACAATAAAACGCATAAATATTCTCTCTGTTCCTCTCTTTGAGTCTCAAGAATGATATCTTATCGAAGACTAGACTATATTAGACAAGTGCAAAGCTACTCAGACGTAATTCGCCCAAAATGTATCGATGATGTTTCGATACTTTTCCTAGAAGTAAAAGTATTTCAAATTTATGACAAAAGCATGGTGTTTTTCGAGATTATTTTTTCTAAAACATGATTACGAAGCATGCCTTCGAAATATGGTCATATGATTACTGACTGTGCTACCCAATATCTGGTTCAAATGGCATTAAAAACAGCCTCTAGTTGAAATAGCAAGTTACTGTACTTTAAATCTACATTTACTGAGTTTTACTACAAAAAAATCCATAATTTAATGAAAAACTCTGATTTATAATTAAAGCTTCAGATTATATCAATCAGAGTTCGTACTATAGCATACAATATAAATCTTCTAGAAAGCTTTTCAATAGAGTATGAAATATTCACATAGTAACATTATCGATCAAGATCCACAGAAAAAATGGTATATGACTCCAGTCTAGTAACATATATATTTTTCTGTACTTGTACTACTCTAATTATCTCCTATATTTAAATAAACAGAAAAAGTATCAGTACTCACCATTTTTATGTAAAATATAAAGCATAATAATGCGTAATTTATCTTCAATTGCAATAACTGTGTCGAGTAAAAGTGGAACTATGTTTCGCATATGATCTTTTATTCGTTCTCCTTCAGGATCCGTTCCCATTGCGAGATTCTATAAAAAGGACAAAAAGAAGAGTATTATAAGACATGAGATTTTTAGAAAAAAAAATGTATAAAAATTCATACTTGTTCAACTGAACATAATTTTTCTCCTAAATCTCTATTATATGTATTCATGCATTGTTCAGCTATATTAAAATGAAGAGCATATGCATTCAATTCTTTTTGATATTGAGGCATTTTCTTTATCATTGTCGATAGATCTTTCATTGTTGTACGTTCACGATCCGTTTCTTTTACACGTTTTTGTATAGCAAAATCTTTGATTTTCTTTGTTATACTTCTACAATGTATAAGATATGCACATAGATAGTAACAATTCATTACTCTTCTTAACTAAAAACACTTACTGTGTTACAACAGCTATATGTTGATGACGTAATTCTGTCCATAGATCATCATTTTCATCAAGCAAAACCTTTTGTTTTTGTGCCGGTGTCACTTTTGGATCAACACCCGGAGTTTGTAATTCATATCTAAGTTTAAAAACAGCATAACATTGTAACCTGAAAAAGAGCTAGTTTCACATACTCAAAAACGTCATTTTCAATTTTTAAAAGATCATATGCCATTGCTTGGAATGTTAATTCATGTAATAAAGGTGTTACTGCATCAAAGCCACGATCTAACAATAATAAAACAGATTTTGCTTTGTCGGCACCCTAAGAAAAAGATCAACATATAAACAGTGCGATAGTGAAAATGTAAAAATTAATTTTAATTTACTTCTCCCATTGTAGCATCATCTGCTTTATATTGATTGAGTTTTTGTTGAACAGCATGTGCGAATTCAACCATTTTTTCATTTTCACTGTGAACAAAACAAAATCAAGATATGAAGAGCAGAATAATGAACGTAGTTAACAATAAATACCCTCGATAACGAATTGAAGGATATTCGCCTAATGTAGCACATAATGTTGCTATTTGTTCAGCGATGCGGTCAAGATGTACCATACGTTGTTGAGTAGAGTTTGGATTAAAATTTATATAAAATGTTTCGGGTGAGTCCAATGTAAATACCTAAACAAATAAAGAGCATTCAAAGTTGAAAAATGAATACTATTTACTTAAATAAGATGCCGAAGGAATAATGGAGCTATATTTATATTCAGAGCTCATCTTACTATTAGAGAAATGTGTTCCTTCTCTTTTTTCCATTATTACCTGTCGTTCATATGGTAAAAAAGCAATATTAACTTCTTGACACGTTTTAATATATTTTGAACATTTTGAACGAATGAGTTTATTAAACAGCTCAGGATTACAAGCTACAATAAATAGAATAGTATTAAATCAGTAATTAAACGTATTAATCGACAAAACGAACCTTCTGTAAAGAAAACGTGCGCAGCTTTATATTTTGGATATAGACCAGCTGTCTTTTCAAAATCATTGACCAGCTCATTCATCGACTAAAATAACAAGAAAAAAATGTTAATCTCATAAGTCATTTTCAAGTATCATACCTTTTCATTCGGTTGAATAAAATAAACAGCTTCAAGCATTGGTAATGGTTCACGTTTTTTCATAATATCTTCCACAACTAGTTTGTAAAGGAACAGAACATCCGATGAAACTAACTAACTAACAGAGAAAAATAATTTTTTACTTACTTGTTATTCCTTCCGACATAATATCGTGCATTTTACATGATGCTGATATAATTCTTGTTGCCAAACGATCCATTACTAATACTTTCCAATCATTACGTTCTTTTTGACGAACAGATTCACATCTCAATATATCATTAATCAGTTCTGGAATAGAAGTAAAATTAAAGGTAGAGCCTACTTTTATCAATAAGTACATTAGACACTTACTTGCTCCAACTAATTTCTGTAAATTTGATGTCATGTTTAAACTTAAATTATTTTCAGCTGTTGTTTTCTCAAATAGATTTTACAATAAAGACAAGTTTTACCTAAACATCTGTTTATTCACTTTTACAAACTATAAACAGAAAAAAATTTTCAATGAAATTATCTATTGATAATTCAATCTAGAAAAAAAAACCAAGCATAGAGTTATTGCCTCTAATATAGTATATAGAAAGTGATTAAATAGTTAGAGTTAGAGTTTGAGAGATGAAAACGCAAATAAAGAACAGATCAACTTTGAATGAAACTATTGATGTAAGTCTAGAAAGAGGAAAAGTTGTGGTCAAGAAATTGAAAAAAAATAAAGTTAAAGAAATTAATGAATGATAAAAAGATTAATTCATGTTAATCTTTTAGCTGAGTTCTTTTCAATATAAATCTAATTCATATTTACTGATTAATTCTCGTTGATGGCTGATAGTAGCAATTTAAACAAGATATAATCTAATAAATGGTCAAAATTGTGCTAATACATGTGCAATCAACAATTTTGTATTTTTTTAATCTATTATAACTATACAAAATATGAAATGAGCGACATGATCAAATTCAAGTGGTTTTCATTGCATCCTTTAAAACCAAAATACTTTCAAAATACAGTAAAAAACGTATATCACTAGTTTGTTAATAAAACCGCTGGCTTATATTCTATTCGCATACATTGACTAGTCTGAATATAAACAACATATAATTAGAAATAAATAGTAGAAAATATATTTGACTATCACTAGTTTGATCCGTACAACATGTATGTCTCAAACAGCATGATTTGTCCTTTTGTATGCTTTTTTATTACAGAAAGCACAGAAAAAAAGCAAAATATTTTACGACATATTCGCTGTCAGGTATTCGAGAAAAAATTCAGCTCCAACGATAGAAAAAATTTGTCTTCCTCTTACCTATGGAGTTATTGACGTGTGATTGTCCATACATGAAGAATTCTGTCTGGATTAGATATTAACAATTCAACATAAAGAAGTAAATAAATTACCCTTTTCATCCACTATACTCTGCTAAAAAAATCCACCACTATCTGACAGTTCTATTATTCTAGCTATCGTTGATATTTCTTATGTTTCGGTTAAGAATGAGAATGCTTGTTTCCATCTAAGAAATCTATCGCGAAAATATTGATATAAGAAAAAAAGGGAAACATGGCACGTTTGTCTTTTATGTGCTTATCTGCTTACTACTAGAAAATAGTGTCACTTAAATTTAAGTGACATGAAGTAAACCTCCTTATTTACAAGCATATGTACACACGCTGGAAAGTTGAGATTCGGTATCTCTAGTATGGAACCACTTTAGAGTATAAACGATCTTTTTTTGCAAAATTTAATCTCCTCTTTCAGAATGTCGACAGATCTTCTCATTAGACTGCTTTAAATATAAAATACAAAACAGATTTTTTCTATACAGATTTACGACGACTAATTTTCGTCAAATTCAGAGCTAGAATTTACTTATTGAGTATTGCTGCTAGCAATTCCTCTTGATGTGGAAAAAATTGGATACGGTGACTTCGTTCAGTCGTGAATAATTTGACGTAAATCACAATCCAAGAAATATTACAGTAGAGAAGTTGGATGTGCGTTTTCATTGGCGGACACCAAATGAAAAAAGTTTGAGAGATGTCGTGAAGATACACTTCTGTCGACATATCTCCGAAAAGTTTCAAAAATTGATCGAAGACCTATTGAAAAGTGGCGACAGCAGCAATCAAGTGATTTAATAACATGAGAATATTTCAAAACAAAAAAAGCATTCAATAGAATTCTTTAGTTATGTTTTTTACAGATTATGGGATTTATTTATCACATATATGTGATAAATTATTCAGTCTTTTTCTTTCTTGCTGTCTAATTTGTTTGTTTCATGTGTCATTCTGTCTGTATACGTCCCAAGTGTGACGGTTCGCAACATGAACGGAGCGTAACACAGATCGTACGCGTCGACTTGGATAACTTTATACACTCTCTGAACGAATATTTTGCCAACTTTAGAGCAGGCTTCTATTAAGTTGAAACATTTCTATCTACTTTGAAATGGACCAATGGATAGATCAACTAAAGTGCTACTAGATCTGAAAGTTTCAGGCTTCAACTCGGTTTTATTCGAATAAAAATCGTAGTACAGCAGAAGTAGCAATTTTCGATGGACACCTATTTTTTTTCAATAACCCGAAACCATCAATCGAGCTGAGATTGTTTTACATTAAAGTGGAATGTTAGTTATATTTGTGTAAAAAGTTCAACTCTTGCTCTTCTCTCGTGTATTTACGAACATATGAGCTACTGAGTACTGAGTTGCTGATATCGAAGATGGCTATGCTGTTTTTTACTCAGAAAAGTTTGAATTTACATCATGGCTGGTTTGGCTGAGATCTGTGACATATACATTTGGGCACTATTCTACGTAACTCTGCCGTTGCTTATCTGAAATGGTTCTTAAGGAGTGCTATGGTCACTCTGATAAAAGAAAGATTAAAAACTGAACTTGAAACAGAACGACATCTGTACGTTGTAGGTTACACGATTAACGTACACGGCAATCAATTTTTTAAAGAATTTCGACTAGAATTGTCTATTCACCATTGCTTTTACATAGAGTGACAATAACCCCTGTTTACTTGTTGTTCTGTTCTATCAATTGACCATTGACTGGACCGTTCTCGCATAGAGATGATTCATCGATGGTTTGGTCGATCGACATAGATAGCTTGATATAAATCGAAAAACTTAATTCTATATTTGTTGCGAATGAGTTTTTGGCTTTATCTCTTTTTAGGATCTGTGCTTTTCTTCGTTATGCTTTTCACAGCCTTTTGGGCTAGCTGAATTGCAACGGAGCAGAGATGATAGGAAATATAGGAGTACAAAACTTCGGGCAATAGAGCCTAAATTGTGACGAACACGAAAGAACGCACTGCATAAAAAAAATGTTGACGCACGTACTCTCTCTCTCTTGCTCACTTTTAAAAATTATTTCGCAATTGTTTTTGACGGAATAATTGCGTAAGAATTGCGCAATGCTTTTTGATAGTTTCTTGATCTTACACTGAAGAAGGAATAGATACGTTTCTATGGAATAATTATTGTTCGATTTTTGGTCTAATCTAACTCAAACGGTCTGTACAGTGTGAAGAAGTTCATACACAGTAATAGTTTCTATCGTTAGCAACGACGTACTCATAATTTTTGATAGCCATTTATAACCAAGGGAATAAACTGTAGTTGAAAAAAATTTTATACGAGGAAAATAAATAATTCATCACACATTTGACCCTCTGAGTACGTCTTTGATTGTTAGGGTAGCGCAATATTCTCCATATTAGACATCGAGATTTGGTACGTATTTAAAGCCACGTTCACACGGCACATTTTAACTTAGTTTAATCCTAAGCTTTCCAATCCTGTCCTGTGTGGACGCACTCAGTTTGGCAATTTGCCAACTTGAAGTTAACCAAGTTTATAGAACTCGGTTAAGGACCCCCTATTAAACATCGATCAATCAGTGATTAGCTACACCTACTACACATGCGTTATGGTCAAATAACTTATACACATATGCAGTTCGAAGCGCATTTGTAGCTCATACAGCGTCCCGCAAATTATTCGAGAAGGTGATTTTCCCATTGGTCAATCCCCAGGAGCGTCTGAACGGTGTCATTTCGAACTCGGTTAAGCCACGTTCACACGACACTTTTTAACTTAGTTTAATCCAAATCCTTGGTTAGTTAACCGAGTTCGAAAATGACACTGTTCACAGGCTCCTGGGGATTGACCAATGTGAAAATATTGAAGATTACCTTCTCGAACAATTTGCGGGACGCTGTATAAGCTACAAAGCTTTAGGATTTGGATTAAACTAAGTTAAAAAGTATTTTCAAACATCTGTTGTCTGATAAATAAAACACGTTCAGCCGCCTTTTTTAATTTGATAAAAAAGAGACATCAAATTTGAATCGTAGTGGAACTTCCGTCATTAAACATCTAATTCAAGTCTCTCTGTGTAACAAAGATTTAACTTTTAAGTATTAATAGTGTGAGTTTTCGGAATTTAATTCGTAAAAAGACCTTGTAAAGTCTTATCAGTCAAATAAGTGCACGTATACCAATGAAGGTCGTCTGTGTTTTTCAGTTTTTTCATGTTAAATAGATTGCACTTTAGTGTAAAGCATCTTTTGAATGACTAATAACTGCAGTGCAAACATCTTAGTCAAAGTTAATTCTCTAGTTTAAATCTCATACATATGTCACTAATTCTATGTATGTATCCCTCTTCGATTACTAAAAAGCTTTTGAAGCATTCAAACTTAATCGGAAATCTATGTATATTAGAATGCGCAAGTAATAAATATCTTGACTTTTGATTGATTTGTGGAAAAGGTTATAATTCGTAGGTAATATTCTTTTTTCAAAGATTCAACTTCGATAAAACCAAGAAAATAATTTGAAGTTTGAGAGACTCATGTTGAAAAAAAGTCGACTTATAAACTCATTGATGAAACAAAGTTTTTTCCGTTATTGTGAAGAATTGATTGCCTTAAATAGCCATGTTTTGCATAGAATGTTTGTAGAGGAAAGATAAAAAACAACTATCACGACCTTGTACATGTAAAAACATTGTTATTATGGTAAAAAAACGTAACAAAAATATATTTTTCGTTTTCTTCTGATAGATGAAAAAATGCATAGAAAAACATCCATTCATTCATCATCAATTGTAGTAGAATAAAGTTTTTACACACACTCATAGAGTAAGAGAAAAAGAAAATTACCATATGATTAATTATTAGCACGTGCTATTTGTAGCCATTATTTGGTAATTATTTCAAGTAAAAATGCGTTTACGTGAGGTTTTATTTGTATAAAATTGATTGTATTTTACCATAGGTTAAATTTTACGATGTGGGGATGAGATTCAGTTCCTCATATTCTGAAGGAAATAAAAAAGAGTCCCTATCTGAGAAAATCGATTTTGTTTCTCCACTTAATGAATGACGTAATATATTTTATTATAGAGTCTCTATTATTTCCATTCTACCAGTTGATTTTTAAAAGTTTTCTAAAAAAACAGACTTATAAGAGCTAAATACTTTTCTCACTCTATTTGTAATCAACTTTGATTACCTGATAGGTCGCAGAGTTATTCTTCTCATTAGAAAGTGATGCTGATGCGAACAGCATTTAGATAAAAATTAAAATAGGTATTATTAACATTTTTCTGGAATGCTGCAGCTTTGCATTGGAGAATTGTCTTTTTATTTAGTATGATGCTCACTATGCTCGACGTCAGCATGCCAGAGCAGATTAGAGATCCGCATGAGATACTTTTTTTCTATCCATGGACGCTTTGAGAAAATCATACTGTAAAAGTTTCGAATGCAATTTCTAGGATTTTGATCTTAAAATATTTGTCGTCAGACAACGAATAAGAAATCCAATGGACACCCAGATAGATATAAATTTTTAGACCAATTCAAGACACCATATCTCTGCGCCTATAACCACAAAAAAAACTTAGCGGTTTTTCTAACATTTGACCATTTTGACCCTTACGCCATCTATAACTTTTGAATGATTGACTCTTTTGAAACAAAATTTTTTTTAATACATACAAATACGATATACTAAATTCTTCAAAAGTTTCAGCCGAATCAGATACAGAGTGAAAAAAAACCTTTCTGAGGTGCTCCCCCTGAATCTTGTATCATCTTGTCCATATACGAGAATACAACGTGGCGAAAAAACTCTTGTATTTATATCTATCTATCTAATGTGTATGTTTCGATACTAGTATTTTTTATTTTTTATTTCTTTGTGTCATATATCACTCGTGGCGTGGCAAAGATCGAAAACAAATATTACTATAATACTACACATCGTTGTTCGTCTGTCTTTCACGTACAAAGAAATGAAAAACACTATGTAGTACAGATTTACACAGATCTTCAAGCGCATTTTCATTTTTTATCGTAACTGTTATTTTTTCAGAATTAGATTTGTTTTAAATTAAGCATCCTATACATCGAAAATATTCAAAAAGTGGAGCTCGTGAGTATTTTTTTTATTTTTTCCTATGAACCAAATCTGTTGACGCCTTTTTGTTTTCAAGCATAGCCGTTTTCAGGTTAGTCGTCGTTTTGAATATGTCCCATAGATCTAGAAGTGTTTTTTCTTCCAACATCAGAAAAGTTCAGCTCAAAAGTTTAGCTTTGAACCTTTTTGAAAGTACGGTGGAAACAGTATCATAGAATAGAGTAATGCAATTGTCAAGGCTGAACTATTCTGATTTTTCCACAATGAATTTTCTTTTCGTTTCTATTTCAACTTGTTTGTAGTCACAATCTCGTACCATGAAAGTAACTTCGAAACGAGTACATATACAGAAATCAAAATATCGTCTTCCACTGTCTGCTGTTTCTCATCCCAACGCTTTATTATCAAGAAGGTATACACATTGAATGAGGATGTGCTCTTGCTTTTCAACAAAACTGAAGTTAACTCGTATGCTGTGTAATTTTGTGTGATCTGTTTTATTGGCATGATTTTGACTTTATAATATACACTTCTTTTTCAACATTTGTTTCTGATTAAATGACTTGCGTACACGCCAAGTGTTTCAAGTGAGAGCTAATTAAAAAAAAGCGATGTTATTCGTTGCGTGATGGATGGTCAGGATTGCCAACTGTAACAATTCCAGTGTGGAACAGATTAATCTGAAATGACGGGCATCAGTGATGTCCCTCATTTTAGAGGAATTTCTCAAGTGAAGGACGGGATACTCGGAGAAACGGAGCTTTACGAGGGACAAATCTTCAAGTCTCGCATGCAGTCTGCTTAATATCATTGCATGTCAGATAGTTTGCCATATAAATAATTTATTTGCTCGTATAAATTACACAAAAACTGCTTCATCAAATTTAAATTCGATTATAGCTCTTTACCCTCCCCCCTCCCACTGATTACTGGAGTGACCATTTGTAAAAACGTAACAGGAAAAAAACAAAACATCGAATACAACACCTTTCTAGACATTTTTTTTGCAGGTCTCACAAGCTATCGATCGTTAAAAACAAATTTTCTGTTGTCACTGTCTCTGGGATACATGACATAAAAAATCAAATTTGAGCATCTCTGCTAGGATCGCTATGGAGAAGGAAGGGATAGAGATTCGAACAACGTAGAACGTGTACTTTCAGGCTGCTGCTTTTACCAGAGGAGTAGCGTAGATTTACAAATTAGAAAAAGTAAACACCTTTTTCGTAGTGATAGTATAAACTTTTTTTCCAATAACTTTCATTGACCAAAAACAAAAATTTTAAACGGTGAAAAAAAATGTTAACAACCAAGTTTGGGTAATCACATTCGTTTTTATCCCTCCGGCTTCGTTTTTATCCCTCATATTTCAGCATTTTTAATAACAGGTAGGTTAGCGTTACTAATTTTTCGAATACTGACAGAATACTAACTTCACTGTTTGTGTATGCAAGCTGCCAAAGAAACAATAAATTATTAATGATTTAGTTAAATGCATGATTTAGTTAAACACTAATCAATAACCTTTTATATACAATTTGCGTGTGTTGCTCATACCTCTGCTTAGTCAGCTGATGTTGAGAGTAAAATAAATTATCAACAAAAGACACTGAACTAATGTAGCTATAGCCAGGTTGACCTATACAGTGATAAAATTACCGTTTCTTCTATTCATATTCGTTTCGTGCAGTATTATTTTCTCTCCCTTTCTCTCTTTCTCTCTATTTTTTCTATTCTTTATCGATATGTTTAAGTTCATTTTTTCAGCTCTGTTGGCTCTCATCATCGTTCAAAAACAGTTAATAATCAAATAATGAATTCATCATCGGCAGCCAGCTCCAGTAAAGCGTTTGGTGTTGCTGGTGCTTGTAGTTTAGCGTTAGGAACTTTATTGTTCGGTAGCTATTGGCTAGGTAATAAACGTGCATCAAATAATTGTCATTGTTTATCTGATCAACAACAACAATTAAAAAAAAAATTAAAACAAAATTATAATGATGTCAATCAATCTGTATCACTAACATCTACAACATCGTCTGGTTATCATTCCATATCAAATACAGCTATCAAACAAGATCAACAACAATCAGTACATTGTTCATGTTGTCCATTTAGCAAAAATAATTCCGAAATAAATGGAACAAATGTTGAACATTATTGTGATTCTTTAGCACAAGAAATATTAACAACTGCATGTAAAACAACAAATAATGTTTATCCACATTTAGCACGTTATTTATTATTTACAAGTAACAACAATAATAATCAAATTAAGAAAGTATCAATGAAAAAATCTTTCTCCTGTTCACCGATTAACCGTCTAAGACGTACACCGACAGCATTAGTTAAACATCCAACAATAACAAAAAATTGTCAGATTTCAACTTCATTAGATTCAAATCATTCATTTCAATGTTATAGAACTGATTCAAAACTTTTTCATGACGATTATAGTGAAACTGAAGAAGAGTTTAATGAGGATGATAATTATGATGAAATGCGAGACAACGAAAAATCTAATTCATATTCGAAAATGTTGTAAGTATACTGATTCCTAGTTTTAAAAATTTTGTAACAAATAGAATTATTAATGCTGCTGCTATATATTAGAATACGATCTAGGCATTTAACGATCAAGCAGTTTCTCTTAGATCGGTAAAGAGAAGAAATTTTAAAAAATTTTCTTTTCTAATTTATTAATGTTGAAATGGTTAAAATATTCAATAATTTTATAAATGCAAAAACTAGGCTTATTATGTATGATTTCTAACTCGAAAAAGTCAAAATATGTTAAAATAACTAATTTGCTCAAAATATGTCAGATTTAACCGGTGATTATTGTTATATAATGTGTAACATTTGTTTGTAACAGCAACAAACCGTATACTTAGTTCTTTTTCACTTTCTGATGCAGAGTGTAATGCAACTTAGAAGGAAAACAGCCTGGAATAATATGTAAATGAATGTATTACTGGCTAGGTTTGCTGTTATAATTTAGAAAGAATAAAAAATATGCAAAGAAAATTTTCTTCCCATTCTTTTGACTTCCCGATCATTTAGTCTAAAGTATTTTTGGTATTAATGTTTTGCCATTTTCCGATAACTAATCACCTCTGAATTTTTAATTCATATTTTGCTTAATTTTATATGTTATTTTTATTATTTAATAAAAATGTGTTACATGATTTTTTTTGCATTATTTTTTTTTGTTGTTTTCATTTGTTATTATCTTATTTTTCTTGCCAGAGTAGGCGTCATTTGTTTTTGTTTTAACTGCCATGTACAAGTTGTAACTTAGATACTGAATTTGGATGAAATATCATGTGCACCTTCATGAAAAACGATATGACTAACTTTGTATTTTCTTTTCTTTTTAAGATCTTGTTCTCATCCATGTAATAATTCGACCGTAACAGACAAATATCTTTCATCAATTAATAATGATCAATCTTTACCCTTGAAAACCAAATTATTTTTAACTGATCCATCGACAACAGCAACAATGTTGTCATCTGATTCTACCGATGATTTAATATTATCTTATTTAAAGCAAACATGTGATCAACAATGTCAAACGGATGATGTATATATAATTGATATTCGACCAAAAACTAATGATCAAGAAATTCAAACCATATTTTCACCATCACTTCAACATAAATTAACTATTGTATCATCAACTTCTTTGACAACATCAAATGAATATCCTAAAATTGAACACGATGAATTTGGTACAAAAATTACATATGATAATATAGTGGATTCAAAACTCGAAAATAAAATGCCACGAAGTAGTAGTATTGAAAGTGGTTTAATTGATTGTTCAGATGATGATCATTTTTGTTTAACTACTATTAATGATGATACTAATAATAATAATGAAGAAAATGAAGAACTTGAAAATATTATCGATCAGACGAATGAAAATATCGATCAAGTATTACCAAGTACACCTTCATCACAATTAATTGAAAATGAGAAGACGAACGATACTCGAGAAGATGAACAAATTCTTAATACACAATTAATTCCAACATCAAAACGTTTATGGATAGATATTATAGATGAAACAACTAATGACGAAAAAGAAAACCAAACGTTATCAACAAAATCTGAGAATAATGATGCAAATGTTACTGAAACAGTACAACAGCTCACATTAACAAATGGTTATCATAATGAACCTGATCAAACTCCTAGTGTTCAATTACAAAAAACTCTAACAAAACCTCGTGTTACAACCACAATTGATCATTTGCCACCACAACAAACTGATAATGGGATTTCATCTTCATCCACTTCTTCACTTTCTCCAACAACAACCCCAGTCAATGCATCGAAAGGCAAACAACAGACCAATAAATCACGTTATAACAATTATTGGTATTCATATGATTACGGGTGTACAAACGGAAAAGAGAATAATTATTATTCTAAAACCAACAACAGTAGTCATCCAACGAAAAAAGATCAGATTAAAATGAATGGTACTACAGCCACAACACCCACATCATCGACGGTAACTATCGCATCTAAACAACTAGTCGATAATACCAATAATAGTAATAATAATAATAAATCGAATACAAATACGGCAACAACAACTAAAACTTCGACGTGTAAAAAAACGAAGCAGAAACCACAAGTGAATATACAAAATACATCAACATCGAATGAACTAGATAAATCGAAAATCTTAAGCAGTGATGGACAAGATGAAACTTATTTCTTTGATGATCAGGTATGATAAGAGGCTGCCTTCTTTGAAATAGAATATACAGCTTTGTTAGACGAATTCGCAGTAAGAATAACTCTTTGATTACCTGTATGATTTTAGAATGAGGTAAAACCATTAGTAATTGCTTGACTAATTATCTGCTACTTTGTAGTGCTAAAGAAAAACTGACTTATACAGTGGAGTCCATTTCTACCGTAATTACTCAGTTGAAAAATCCAACATGCATAGCAGTTCTCACTACACAATAAAAAAAAATTCTTTCTGAATAACTTTTAAAAAGTGATGAAGAATTCCTCCTCCCATCCCTAATCGAAATCATTCTTCTCAAATGGAAAATTAGTTTTTTCTAAAACAGACAACGGTGATACGATGAATTTGTGTAACTAAATCATAGTGAATCTGATTGAAATGAGTGAATAAGTATTCAACTCTATTGTTCGATTAGTACATATAATGCAATCTGATTGTGTTGCAAGGTAAATGGAACGAGAGAAAACAAAAGCAGCGGGATAATTCATCTTTGTCTTGGTATTTTGAATACAATCCATTAAAATTTCTCGAATAATCGTAGTTACAATTTTAAACGATTATCATCAGCTCATTGTGTGTGTTCTGAGCATGAAAAAAACAAAAAATGCACGAATGTACTTTTTTTTTAAGTTACTAAAGTCAACGTTCATTGATTTCATAATGTCTTTTGAAACATTGTATTGTTCAGTCTATACAGTGATATATGAAATGTAATCAGCTGACCATATAACACTTTGAAAAGAGATTATTAGTGAGTTGGATGAAAATGATAAAATAAGAAATGTCTAGTGATAGATACTATAGTAGTTTTTTATCTGATGAGAATAAAGAACGAAATCATCTATTATAGTTAATCATATTTGCAGTTTAACATATGATTATTTGTATATTTTTAATCGTTCATACCGTATTTTTAGTAGTAGAAAGACAACAGAAATATGCACTTCATACTGAACAGCTGACAATTTGTGGCCAGCTGATGATAATATGTTTCTTGTACAGAGAAAATGCTTCTCTATGTAACATATGGTACTTATCGAAAGAAAAAAAATTCAAGTATTCTACAAATAGTAGACTCTATTTGATACCGAAGAATACGGATCGAATAATCTTAACTGTTTATTTT
Organism: Didymodactylos carnosus; assembly: GCA_905250885.1. Lineage (NCBI taxonomy): Eukaryota > Metazoa > Rotifera > Eurotatoria > Philodinida > Philodinidae > Didymodactylos > Didymodactylos carnosus. The sequence continues at coordinate 15,003 of CAJNOQ010000522.1, read as the reverse complement.
CAATTACAGACAAAATTGTATCGAAGTTACTACTGTCAAAAATACTTCGATCTATTTTATTAACTTAACTAATCGTTTATCGGAAAAAGAGTTCTACAGACTGTTTTATTCTTCATCATACAAGTATTGTTATAGGTTTTTTAATGGCAATTATTCACTTGAATGAAAACTGAACTTTGGAAAATATTTTGTAAGGAGAAATGTTCTTAACAATAACTTTTATGTTGATCCTAAGTATTTGTCATTGAAGAGAAGTAATCATTGTTTAAGATATTGTTGATAATGGATGCAAACACTTATTATAACAAAAAACATAGACGAAAGAGTTCATATCTCTTGACTGTTTCTCTTTTCTCTCATAAAAATTTTTTTTCCAATCAAAATGATAAATATATGAAAAAAGATATACGACAATATCAACTGTCGTTTGATAGGAACAATCAAAAAGAGTTCATTTAGATACCAAAAGATAATAACGATCAGATGTTGAAAATTTTCTTACATAGATCTTTTGAATTATAAAATAAATGATTTTTTTATTCGATTTTTATGTTGTTCAAATTTTTTCGCAGTTGTCTTCTTCAATACGCTTTAAATATCTATTTCATAATGTAGTATTTGATCATTTAACATTGAACAAAAAGTAAATCATTGGAATGAGAGAGAGAAGACAAATAGAAGAGACATGATGTTGCTGTTTGGCTCTTTCCGAATTGAGACCTCTTTTTTGCGCTCACTCTCACTCTGTTTTCCGTTCTCTGATGTTTGTTTAATGTCAACTAAGACTTAAAGACAATTAAGACATTTTATCAAAAAAATGGTCTCAATTCGGAAGCTTCGTGCTGTTTATATTTAGAATAACTGATAGAATAAATTAAACTCATGTGATGCAGTATTTAGTATTTTCTATATTAATCGTAGAAGAAGTATACATGGAATATACATAAAAATGATAAGTTTTTCATCGTTCTGTCAGATAATAATAGTACATGGTTTCTTTTTTCTACTTGTAAGAGTGAAAACTGAATTAACGCGTCTTATGTCAAAAGGGGAAAAGTCGTTTTCTAAAAAGTTACTTTGCCTTTAATTTATTTTGCTATTCCTTGTCAGTTTTCTACGGGCTAACTAAGACGAAGTTCTATAATAGATATTTTAAAATATATATTATCCTAGTACACTTTTATAGAACTATTGACATTTGTCTTTTTTAAGAATGATGTTAAGTGAAAGAAAAAGAAAATTAGTTGAGAATGTGTACGTACTTATAAGAGAAAATTTGATACGTTTTATTAATCCTGAAAATAATTAAAATTGCAATGATTTTTGTTATAAAATGTAAAACCAATGTCAACAAAAAGTTTCTATCACTCAAGATTAAACATTATATCAGGATTATTTTGTCAAATGAGAGAGTTGTGTGATATAAGACAGGTGGTTAGCTTTATGAGTTCAATAATACCAAACATGTTAAATGAAAATTAAAAAAATAAAAAATCTAAAATTGTTATTTCAAATAGATTTTTATATATTTAGGTATCAATGACAAAAGATCAAGAAATTATTATATATGAATTTCATTTTCCTATTCATTTTTGTGGACGTCTTATTGGTAAACAAGGTGTACACGTTGATTATATTAGACAAACAACACAAGTGGATCTTGTTGTTCGTGATGATCCTGTTTCATGGGAAAAACAAATTGTTGCATTACATGGTAAAATAAAAAATTCTATTAAAATAATTAAACTAATTATTTTATCCTTTTTCTTTTTCTTTTTTAGGACGTCGAGCTGACGTTGAAAAAGCTCTTAATTCAATTGCTGAACGTTTTCCTCCAAGTATTTATAAAGGCATTGTTTTCAAACCAATTCATAAAAAAATTGTATTGAGACGACGAACACCAGAACGTTTTGTTGTATCGCCAGCATCTCAAGTAAAATATTTTATATTTAAAATAATAAAAGATAATAAAAAAAATTGAATTCTATTTATCTATTTAGTTATATTTATCGGATACAACAATGACAGATATTATTGTAACAAGTATTGTCTCGTGTAATCATATATTTGTACAACAATTACAACATCCATCTTATACTGAACTTGTAAGATTAGACAATTCAATGTCATTATTTTATACTCATACAGAAATGACACCTTTATTGCCGAGACCAATTCAGCGTAAGTTGATAAATTGTATACATTCGGTTATTTTTTTTATATATTTGAAAAACTTGTTTTTAATAATTGTTATTTTAACATCATTTTATAAGAAGTAAAATAATTTTGTTATAGCTGGTGTAATATGTGCGGCACCAACACAAGTTGGTTGGTTTCGTGCACTAATTACAGATTATAATAGTGACGATGATATGGCAATGATTAAATTTCTTGATTATGGCGGTTATTTGTACATACATGCAAATACATTGAGAGTATTAAGGTGTGTAGTGTTACTTAAATTTTTTTGATAATTTTCTATAATTTATTCTTTATATCCATTTAGGCAAGATTTTATGTTTATTCCATTTCAAGCCGCTGAAGTTTATCTTGATAGTGTTTTACCAGTTGATGGTACGATTGATTGCTCTTAATTTTTTTTTTTTTATGAATAAGAATAATTATTATTTAGTTTCTGATTTATTTAGGTCAAGATGATTTTCTGCCTGAACAAATTAATGCCGTTAAATCTTCTATATCAGGAAATGTATTAAAAGCACTGATAACCGGTTATCATTATGATGGACTTGCCTTCATTCAATTAACTAGACCAGATGATTATAGTGTAAGTATTATCATTGTAGATTATTTTCTGTGAAAGTTACTGTCTAATGTGGCCTATTCGACTCTTATTTTAGGGACAAATAGTCAATATTGAAATTCAAAACATTGTTAATCAATTAACACCATCATCACCATTCTCTATGCCTTCTTCTAATACTATGAATATTGCTTCAAATACAATAAATGATGTAACTACTACAGCATATTAAGTGAAAGCCTTAGTTATCATGTATTTTCTCTTTTCTCCTCTTTTTTCTGTTTCTAGCTATTTTTTTTCTTCTGTGTTTGTGTTTTTCATCGCCGGTTGAATGTGATTTTGTTTTGTTTTTTCTTTTTCTTTTTTTAATGGATGATAACATAAAAACTACACACACACATATAATGTGGTTGTTGTTTTTTTCTGGAAAATTTTCGTCTTTCAGAAAAAACATCCTTTTTTTTGTTTGTAACTTTATTCATTGAACGTGATTATCTGTTATCTCGTTATTGTTTCTCTGTTTTATTTTTTTTTTATCTCCGGCTCTGTTCAGGGCTACTTGAAACTCGGTAGAGTCGATTTTTTTTGTTTTTGTTGCTGTTATTTCTTTGTTTCTTTTTTGATATAAAAATTTGGCACAAAGCCCTCCTTGTTACATACAGAAATGGCTAGATCATTTTACTTGACTACTATATGAGTACAGCTTTTAGAGAGGATAAATTAGTTGAAAAGTGAAGCAGTGAGTCGATGTTATAAACTCCAATGTTCGTCCTAGATAAATCAAAAATGAAAGATAGCAATTTGCTATTTCAAAAATTTTTATCATATTATATCCGTACTAATCTCAAACAGGAATGAGAACATTTAATAATAGGAAGAGGTGTTTCTTCTTACTCTGGCGGTTATCTAGCGTTTTGTATGTACGAGCGCTCTTATCAACTTTATTTCTCTATTTAGTTTTATGCTATTTCATTTCTCTCTGGAAAAAGCGAAAACTTCTTTTTTAGAAAAAAAAAATATTTAAAAAAAGATAGAACTACCTTTTACAATCAAGTTTATTGCACGGTAACAGTTCGTTTTATTTCAATTTCAAATTTCTTGAAAAATTTGGAGTACATGGCATGCTCCTATTTTCTGGGAATGCAAAAATTTCAACTGAACTGAAAATTTTCTACCAACCAGGTTTTCTCACTTAACCTAATCTAAACCTCAGAATGTTAGGGAACGTACGAAAATTGATTTGAGTTTTCTAATCTCCTAAATTTTAGAGTTAAGAAAGGCGTAATATACATTGAACTATGGTATCATTACACTGCCGTAAAATAGATTTCTATGAAATTTCACATCATAATCATGAATTCTGAACTTTCAGGGAACAGAAACGTGTCATTCTATGAAAATCTGATATTGTGCTGGCACCATTGTAATGGGCAGATGCATTATGCTGTTGAATTATTCCATCGACCTACTGATGATGACCGTTACAAAGAAGTTCATGAAAAACTTAAGTTTGTCTTGCAAAAGTTTGTTCGCTCTTATTTAGGTCTAACAACAAAAATATCTAGTATTCGATAAAGCTGAGAGAACTTATTCTAATTCATTATTTTATATTCAATTTTGTTTTAACTGACTTTTTAATAATTTTTCAAACAGTGCCGTCGCTTATTTAGAATTTATTTATCACACATGATATTTTCATGATCCTAGCTAATCGAATATTTAGTAAAAGTATTAGGTCTTTGCTACATATGGTTCTGAAGAAAAAGCTTTTTTCAATAAACGATAATGCTCGTCATCGACATCGTGTCAATTTTTTCGGATTTCTCAATGAACATTCTTGTATTAGATACACAAGTCTGTTATTAATATATTATGATCAAATAAGTAGAAAATATGCAGTTAACTTTTCAAGAGGAGTTTCATGTCGTATAACTAAATCGATATGACGAAAATCATGCATATTATTCGTATATTTGTATACGTGTGCGAACACAGAAGAGAAACAGTGCATCTCGTCACTCTAGACCATCCGTCGTTAGTTCAAGAAGAATTCGGAAGCTTCACAATGCATCAAAGGATAGAAGTCTTTAATAACTTTGATTATTACTAATAGATAAACTGTATCATTGATTTATTCAACATCTCTACTAATCAAAAATACCCTTTGATAATATAGTAAGATAAATTTTGTTTTATAATTTAGCTATTTTTCGTAGATAAAAATAATATTTAATGTACACTAAAATAAAACATGAACGTAAGAGGAAGATTAGTAATTTACTTATGTCATCGATTTTTAAAGTAAGAACCTATGAAATCGAAGTTGAAATAAAGATAAAACGGAGACTAAGCTAGTATTTAACAAATAGAGATGCATAGGAAGTTAAGACAAATGCTCCTTTCTATGCTTATGCATGGTTCATTCACAGGTTGCTTGTGAGGTCGAAACTAAAAACTCACATCCAAACTTTTCAGTATTCAAAATACAAGAGAACATAAGAGAGAGACAAAATTAGATCCCAAAGATGTTTGTAAGCCAAGGCTTCCGAATTGAGACCACTTTTTTGATAAAATGTCTTAATTGTCTTTAAGTCTTAGTTGATATCAAACAAACATCAGAGGGCGGGAAGCAGAGAGTGAGAGTGAGCGCAAAAAAGTGGTCTCAATTCAGAAAGAGCCTTGTAAGCACATAGCTTCTTCTACAAAGTAGTCCAAAATTAAAATCGTGCAAAGATTTTCGAAATGAATATAGTTGAGCAGTTGATTGTAATAATGAAAATACAAGTAGTAAAAAACAAAAAAAGATACGTGTTCAACTTCTTTCCTTCTTACCAGGTTCTCCATAAACGCCGATAGAATAATAGAATATTTTGTTTATGATAGAAAGAAATATTCATTTAAAAAGTTTAGCTACATAGAGTAACATTTTCACTGTAAATTGAGCTTACAGTAGTTGAAAAGAGCACCAACTTATACAATTTTAAAAATAACAACAAAAAAGTCAAATGCTAAAATTGTAACAAGAAAATGTTCGTTAAAAGAAAAAAACAGCTTACATGTACAAAAATAGAAACATGCAGGCGTATTTTTGTGACCGGTTTCAGTATGGTCATAGTGAATTTTTTTTTTTAAAGAACCACGCTACTGTGTGGAGTGAAACTCATGTGAAAGAAATAAAAAATTACATTGACTAGATCGATATCAAAAGAACGACATTAGAAAAAAAAGACTAGTAACAAAATAACAAAACATGATCATATCTTTAGTCATATGACGTACATACATTCGAAGGATCATGGTTGATCGTCTGCCACTGTTAGAAAATATATTGGAAAATGTTTGAATGATTATCTGGGGATGAACCGTTGAACACAAAGTCTGTATAAGAAATAAAAACGGTTATCACATTGTATTGGGAAAGCGAAAGACTGGCTCTTATTCTACCTCGAAACCAAGGGTATATTGCTGCATTAGCTTACAAAGAAAATAGGTTTCTATTAGTTTTCATCAAAAAAAAAAAGTAAAATATTTTGCACAATATTATACAGTATTTTGTCGTGGACATGTCACTGATATTGTGGGTAACGGTCGTACGAGAGTGAGTTGATTTTGCACACGATTTTCAAGTCTTTCCCATAAACGATTATTCTGTTCTAAGACAGCTTGTGCCATACTATCAGGTAAATTATCGATTTGACACTAAAACAAAAACAGTCATATATTTAATAGTTGCACTAATATTTTCAGTTTATGATTGAGCTGAAGACAATCAGTAGATAGTGCATTTTCTCAGAGGTTTTAACAGTGCAAAAAGAAGAATGAACAATCGATTGTTCTAAAAAGAAGTCTAAAATTAGAAATATTATGTTCTACCTGTAACGCGGTAACTTTATTTTCCAAATCGTGAAATCTATTTTCCAATACTGTTTGATTTGAAAGCATTTGTGAAGTAACGTCGTATACCGATGATTGTAACTAAAAAATGTATAAAAAAAAAGACGTGTACTAACTTGATTACTAGATACACATATTTGGTTTCTACCTTTGCTATATCTGATACAGCATTGACATTATCAGTGAGTTTTCGTTGATCTAGTTTGACTTTTCTTAAACTGATGGATGAAGAAAGTTAAAAATAAAATTAGTCAGATTTTTAGAGGAATCAACAAACCTGTGAATAGCATGCAAAAATTTTCGTTGATGTGTCCGAACTAAATTGTAAATGAATATATCACTGATATAGTGTATCGATAATGTAATTAAAATAGTTCACTTACCACGTGAATTATTCACATTTTTGACGAGTTTTGTATATTTGTATATCAACCAAGTTTCACGAAGAACATTAGCTGCTGCATTTTTTAACTGAAAAAATAAAATGGTATTAATTTATCTAACAGAAAACAATATAGTTTTCTTGATACATACTCTTTTCGTTAACTGTGTATCCATCATGAAATTATGCACATGTTTTTCAGCTCTCGTTAATTCAAGCTTTCGAGCTAAAACAGCTACCATTGTGGCTGTACATGATACACCCTAAATAGAAAAACTATATGATTATTCTGATCCAAGACATATTTAAGTTGATTCGGCCATCTCTACGCCACTTACCATAAGACCGGACACAACACAAATAGCCCTTCCACAGTAAGTATTTGGAACCGTGTCTCCATAGCCAATAGCCAGGAAAGTAACGGCTACTAACCACATTGAATTTAACAAGTTTCCATGATGTTTTGGATCATGATTACTAAAAATTTCAGAAAAACAAAAATGTCATTATTTTTCATCTTAAAAAAACATAATTTAGTTTTAATTAAAATCTACTAAAAATATCTTACTTTAAATAGTTTCGAGTACAAATAATTATCATTGAATTATTCAAAACATTTTTCTAACATTTATTATTGCTACGATTCTTACCTTTCGCAAGCTCTTACTGTCCAACTTGCAATAATAAATAACGATAAAATAAATACCAGTAATACGGTGCCTGGACATATTGTCATCAATGTTTTAAGTACAAAACGTGTATTAAATTTAATTCGATTAAATGCACCGATACTTCTCGATGAAGCATCTGTGAATAGTTTACTGTGTAATAACATCACACGACAAATAAGATAAAGACGAAAAAACATTGGTAATGATAGTAATATGTCTATATAAACTTCAGCTGTTTTAATATGTAATGGATAATCAGATTTATTTGCCATGTGTGTTGTCCAAAAAAATTTAAATGAGCCAGGTATTGGATGTATGGCACATATTGATACTTCAGCACCGATCTGTAGTACACGCTGCCACGTCATTCCGATTCGCCAATCATCTACACAGTTATCGATCATAAATAACTAAACGAGAATATCGTATAAAAATAGTATCTCAATTAAGAGTTAATAAACTTACTTTAACTTCCAATGCATGATAAAATATAACCATACCAATTAAAATGACTGTAGAAATAGTGATGAGTGATTTGAGCAAAATTGAACACCAATGAAGCTAAACAGATAGAACATAAATATATTAACTTTACTTTCGAGAAATACATAAGTTGTGTTAGAGAATATTTAGAATAATTCGTTAAAAAGGTATTTTACTATTTGAAATGTTTACCTTCAATAGACGATTTCTGTGATAAAAGAAACCGACTCATGATATTTACTGAGCAGAAAAAAGTGAAGAAGATAGTTATCAAATACTTTTTACATTTTTAAAACCTGTAATGTTACGTAATATACGTCATTAACTTTTCTTTCAAAATCAACTACAAAAACAGTACAAAAACTCAAATTTTATCTTGTTTGAGAGTATAGAAAAAGAATTAAGAAAGAAATTATCATAACTTCAATGAAATTCATTTTGTGTTCATCAAGCAGTAAGTCGTCTATGTTTAACTTTTAAAATAATTAAACAATCTCGCTCGTTATCATCACGAAAAAAAAATACCAAAGGTATTAATCGTTTATTCATTAACTGAAGATGAAAAGTAGACTTGTGTGTTTAGGTCACATATTAAATTCACTCTGTATGTATAAATAAAACATTTCTCTGATGTTTCATTAAGAAGCTATAACTGTTGTAGAAAATAGCCGTAAAAAACATGACCTTGATAGTCTCATGTATTTTTTAAAATCACTGATGACGTTCGATTTCAACAACTTCTTATGTACTTAATTTGATAAAGCTGAAAATTTTTAATCACGAGTATTTTGAGAACATTTCTAAGATTGTTCCATTCTATTTTTATGGTTTCTGGTTTCCATTAAAAGTTCACGAGGTATAAGATTTTAAAAATGGAAAAATTGGTTTATGAAAGGTTCTTTAGTATTTTTTTTTTTAACATAAATCGAGAAAGAAAAGAGATGACATGAAGCAAAAAATAACTGACATTTCGGAAATTTTCTCAAATATCTGTGATAAAATTTTTATCTCATTCTCTCGCGATTCAATCAACTATACTATGAATTGTAATGGTGTAGAATTGCAAATCAGGTTGACATACTACTATATAGACAATAGTTCCATTGACTCTTTAATTAATCCTGAAATATAGACACTAAACAACTTTTCGTTTTTATTTGACGGAATTCCCTACAAGAAATCCCAAATAAGAAGGATTCCATATAAAGAATAAAAATCACATTAACAAATGTCAAATTAATAGTCAATATTTCCACAAAATATTTCTTTTCTTCTTTTCTCATAATTTTTTTACTAAAATTAGTAATGTTAACATGTTAACACCAAGTATTTTGTGTTATAGTCTATCGTGATAAAAAAAAAATCAAGAAAACTATAGGGAAAATAGTCATAATTGAAATAGTATATGAACAAGATAAATATCATGTTCATCAATAATTTAATAATTTATTTTCGAAAAAAATTTTAATGCATATCGTAACAGAACAATATTCACTAAAAAAAAAGTAAAAAATAATCATATAACCCCCTAATCTCTTTTATTTAATCGTAGTTACTTTTACTTTCTTTGTGAGAATAGATGATATTTTCATGCTTTTAATTTTTTGTTCTAACACAATTAATATTCTTGATTTTTTAATACCATTTTTATTTCCGTTTTTATGCTTATATAACGAGAAGAAAATGTTAGATGATTTCCTACATATTTTTTTTTATCCATTAAGCATATACCGTTTTGTTTCTAATTTTATATTTCCTGTTCATGTTAAGGTCATGCAACAAGTCATTCCTGTTTTTCCATTAGGTTCATCTTTTCCCTTTTTTCTTAAACATGAAATGTCTTAAAATATTTTTTCAAGTTTTTCTTCTAGTTATAGTGATGTTAAAATGTGCTTTACTACTTTTGAACAAACTTCAAATATAAAAAAATTTAAGGAAATGATATTTCCTGATAGAATTTATTTTATTTTTTTTTTATTGAATTCTATTTTCAATTAAAACTTAAAATTAAAAACTTGTTTCATTTTATAAGATTTTTATGTCAAAATCAATCGAATTAAATGTTTCTCAAAGTATATATTTTCTATGTAATTTTTGATGGCTTATTGAGCGTATTTATTCAATGAAGAAACTGACAATTTTCTTTATAATTTCTAAGCTTGGAGGTTTATAATTCTCTTGAAACTATAATTTGTGTTTTTAAGAAATAAAAACAACAATAACACTATATTTCACTCGTTTATTTCCGAATATAGTTAACTGGTATAGTAGGAGAAAAAAAATTCTTAAATTGTTCACACACATGCAAATGAAACCTTTTATTTTAATAAATGTCGACAGTTTTTTCTCTCTAAATGCATTAGATAGAGGAAACAGGAAAAAAAAAATTGAACAGAAAAACAAAGAAAGAGCGATAGTCTAATAATTTATCAAATATTTTATGAAATGTGACATTTCTTTTCTCTTGTCTTTTAGGGTCATTTTTAACCGATGATAATAATAATGGAAATTAATTTATTCTTATATGATCTACAATAGTGTTCAGTCACAATAATTAGTATCAGATGAAAAGAAAAATAAACTAGTTAAATAATATAGATATATGGTCATTCCATTTAAGTATTTTTTCTCTAATTTGATTTAAAAAAAATATATATATACATCTATTTTTGTCATCAACATGTTTTCAAACGACATTTTTACAACTTAACTCTTCATTCCTATAATATAGCAATACTAAATGGGCTTTAAAATAAGAATTTCTTCCACATGATATGATTAACGTTTACGTGATAAATGATGTAATACTGACGTTTTACAACTGAATTGAGAAGAAAAGAAATCTATTTATACAAAGATGTGAGAACTAACAAAAAACAGAAGATTTGTGAATGAAAAAATGAGATCAAAGTATTATTATTATTATTTTTTTTTTCTATACTAATTGATTTACGATTAATTGATGACGTTGAGAGTCAAAAAAAGAAGTTTCTAATTATTGGATAAAAAAACTAGAAATAATTGGATGCACTTTTTCTATGAATATAGACGACACTTTAGGAGAAAAACAAACGCTTTCATTGTATAAGTTAACAGCGATCAATTAAGAAATAGAAAAAATTTCAATTGCTTTCGCGCAATGATAGACAGAATATGGCGGAGAGGCTCTTATGATCCTCTTATAAATATGTTTGATGATCTTTTGTTTTGATAATCAATATAGATGGGTTTTTACGTTTTTTCCAAATATTCGTACTCTATAAATATAATGTTTTTAAACCTCAATATCTTCCTTCTATAGAGAAAAATGTTTGAAAATTTTTTTAAAATAATTCTTTGATCAATTCACATAATGATGAAATAAAATGGAATAAACATATTGCTTACATTTTATTTAAATCTTATATCAGTATATGAATTAAAAACAAGGAAGGAAGAGTCATGCTTATTTATCACAAATATATATCCAATAGTCACATAACTCTTTCTGTAGAAAGTGTTTATCACTTGATTTTACACAATTGGTGGTGGAAAAAGACTTTCAAATCTCGAGCAGGTTTAGGTGTCAAATTTCGAACTTGCTGAATATTTTCTGTGATGAGAACAACGAAAAAAGTGGTTATAAATTATTAGCGACAGCATTATTTCTTGCTCTTGACGTACCACTGGTAAAATTTTGCTTTTAGGAATTCATTTTTTCAAGAATAAACAACTTACAGGATTATAAGTGAAAAAGTTCTCAATTAAAACACTTTTTTTTCCGATTATACAATATCACTATATAATTTGATAGTTCAATAATAAAGGTTAAAATTGTGGTATGACAGAAGACTACTTGGCAATCATAAACCGTCTAGTATACTTGATTAGTGTGTGTAGCAGATGTCTACTTTTGAACTTTACCTTATCGTATACTCTCGCCATGCTTAATTCTTGTTCAAGTACCATAAATAATAGTCCAATCATAGCGAAAAATAGAGCATAATCGGATGCTTTTCGTCTTTTTTCAAATAAAAGTTTTCGTCGTCCTAATCGATAACATTCTTTACGAGATGTACGCTCAACTCGTTTAGGCATTGTATTTACAAGTGGTAATGAATCATCTGTTAGAAAGAGTGCAGATGTTCCACTACCACGCAACGGTCCAACTGTATCATGTCCATTATTTAGATTATTATTATTTCCGTTTGGCGGTGTTAAAGCAGATATTGTTATACTTGAAGTCTGTTGTTCATTAGATGCTCCACCACCATTTACTGTGTTTATTGCCGCCGTTGTAGTTTGATTATTTGACATTAGATCACCAACGCCTAATAATGAGCCACTACATTCACTTTGTCTCGAATTTTGTCGATTTAAACAAACAGGACGTTGTAGTTGTCGAAATGGTATTGCTAAAAACGATTTTAGACTTTATTCGTTAAAGATCAACAGTTAGAGATGCTTACAGATTAGTGTATGAATTTTTACTTTTAAAACCTATTCTCTTCTTGTTTTTCTGAGCGAATATATATATATATATATATATATAATATATCTTTTTTTTTTGTTCTTATTTTATTTACAATTATATCATAAAAATTCTCATCGTGTTAATCGTTCTTTCTGCTTTTCGATTTATTTTTTTATTATATTATACTCTTTCATCGCCCAATCAATTATCAGCAGTAACAGAAAAAATATTCAAAACTATATGTTTCATCATAGAATAATCAATATCACGAATTAGTGTCTTTATTTATTTCATTTACTACAGTTTCTTAAAAGTGATTGAATAACGTGTAACTAACTCAATCATTTAGATAATATTGGATACATACAAAATTCAAACTTACCTCCATTATATTTCATTGATTCGAGACTAATATCGACAATTGTTTCATCCCGTCGACGACGTGATTCATTGACAGTTTTTATGTCTGTCTGTGTGCCAATATCTTCATTTGTTGGACTTGTACCATAGGGTGCTGTGTACGATGTATCACTGTGTGTTGAATGTACACTACTATGAGATTCAATGGAACGATTAAAACTTGGATGACCAATTAAAACTTTTGATGTTGCCATATTATGATTTATTTTCGATAATTAAAAGATTTTGTCGTCAATAGTACGTCCATAAATAAAAAAATAGGAGTGAAAAACAAAGAAGTTAATACACTAGTACGAATGTAATAAAATAATACATGTAATAAATATATTTTGAAAGCAGGTGTTAAAATTTATTAATTGTCATTGATAAACAAATAAGAAAGTAAAGAATTAACGGTGGATGGAATATCTAGGGAAAAAAAGAAATGATATAATCAATAATCTTCATATTTTAGTTTCATCTATAGTTCCAAATCTCAAATCGTCTTAACTTGATAGAGAGATTATTTATTTTCTAATATTAGATTACTTAATTTCATTGTATTTGTTTATTTTTCTAGAGAAAGAATGATCATGATAGTCTCCTCTCTAATAATATTATAGATAGGCTGAAATAAACTAATTAGTTCGGATGATTAACTCAGATTCGACAACTGAAGACAAAATCTTTTCATGTTTATTACATTGGTAAAAAAACAGTCAACTAACAGCGTTTCATTGACAACCAGCAAGATATGCATGGATTTTTCGGGTTAACAGTAATAATATGCCGATGAAATTTTGCCTTAGGCAGTCTTTTCTATCATCCAATACATTTAGACAGAATCTAAAGGATATTTGAGCTTAGTCGAAGTTCACATGAGAATAGTTCATATGACGATAGATTATATGGTTTTTTATGTATATGTGATGGTTGTACAACAGAATGGTGATAAAATATCCGTAGTTTTTAGATTTAGCGAATGAAAAAAAGTCATAATGTACTGTGTCTACAAAGTGATATATTTTTATCGTATGAATAAACTACATAATGTTCGCTCGGGAATGTCTATTTTTGTATTCAAACTGACATGACATATCATGAATATTTGTGTGTTGTAATGATGTTTTGATGGATGATTTTCGTGTCTAACACAAGATTGATTTTTATTTAATTTCTGATTTTCTATATATATATATATATACTTAACAACTCAAGTTTGTTTAATTATTTAAGAGACAAGATAACATAAGAAAATAGAATACCTATTTTTTTCTAAAAATTTAATTATTTTATCTTATTTAACTTAAAAGAATGCATTTCATAACTTTCAACGTACGTGCTTCTTCTTTTTTTTTGGAGAATAAATTGTCCAACATTGCTGACTCTCGTTTCTATGATTATTTGAAAATGCAGAAAGAAATAATCAAAAGCATTTAGTTTGCGTTAATTGGCTGTGTATATTTATGGCCTATCGTTATTCGATGATTGTCGAGAGAGAAAAAAACAACAATTAAATGGCAAATATCTATGTATGTCTCTTAGTTTGTTTAGATTTAATTGACCATAGAATTATTGACATTCAACATGCTGTAGTAAGTTTATGAGAAAAGTATATTATTACATCTTTTTCTCTCGTCTTTATGCGGAACTAGATTTGTTTGAAAAAAAATCCTTGATTCTTCTTTTTCTTTTCTTGTTTGTCTCGGCTAAATCATTCTCATTATTATTTTCGATTCATATCATTTTCAATAGTATCGAATAGATAATTATATGAGTCTTTCTGATTCTTCTTTCTTCTCTTAAGATAGTGGAGATGATGATGGTGACAATCAAGAAGTAACAAAAAAAAAAAAAAAAAAAAAAAAAAAAAAAAAAAATTTTGGGAAAAAACAGCCCCAAAAAAAAAAAAAAAAAAAAAAATGGCCCATTACCACCCGGTAATAAACCTTTAAACAAC
>CAJNOQ010000521.1:0-48115 GCA_905250885.1 Didymodactylos carnosus | reverse complement strand
CACGGTGGTAAGTTGAGACGTTTAAGCGTGTACTGTTCATCTTTTTTCTTTTTTTTATTGTTTTAGGCTACATAATCAGTCAAGATTTACTCGAAATGATGGAAAATATCCGTGATGTTTATCGTCAACTGTGTAATGGCTACAATGAGTTCTGTATCACATCGTCTCGAAGAATTAGGCATCAGTCTACTCTATCGAGTTATCATACGACAAAGCGAGCACAACTGAGTACTGTGACATCCATTCAAAAATTAATCTCAGTCGAACAAGAAAGAATTCAAAATATTCAGACAGTGATTGATAGCTATAAAAAGTCGATCGATGAAATATACGTCACTGCTCATTTCACTCATCAGCGGCAACATTATCGAACAAAAGACATCAAACGACAATTTAAAGAAGCTCAAAGTTCATTGAATGATTGTACTAAACGATTAGGTCAATTGAGGGAAGCTATTACCAAAACTCGTGAAAGTCTAAAGCAAGTCGATTGTGCTTTGGAAAATATGATGTGCAATACATCTAAATTCGAAAAACATCGATCTACACTCGTCAGGAAACAAACGCGGCGAGTTGAAACTGTCCAAAAAATCGCTGAACAAATCAAACTCGCTCAAAAAGAACATTATGAACTCGAGATTACTTGGCACAAAAGGGCGACATCAATATTTGATGAATGTCAAAAAGAAGAATTAAAACGATTAGATTTAATTAAGAAAACACTGTATGATTTTTCGCAAGCGGTTCAGGTCAAAGATCAGAGAAAATTAGAGCACATTTATCATGACATGACTCATGATATTCAAATCAAACAAGATTCATTAGCAGATATCACATGGTGGGCAAAAGCTTATGGTATAATTGATTTTGACGACTGCTTCACACCATTGAAAATACATAGAAATCAGTCAACAAATGATAATAATGAAAATGAAGAGGAAGAAGAAGACATCGAACTTGACGCTATTGTGTGAAACTGAGCATGTTTTATATTTTTTCCACTTAGATCTGACTTTTCTTGTGTCTGAATGTAGATTACTACAATATGTACATTTCGTAAATGCTACATTTTTTTCATAGATTATATTTGCCTTTATGTTACGAAGACTTCATATCACATTTATTATCAAAATAAAGAGCTGTGTAGAAGAGGTGTTCATGATAGACTGCGATAAGGTGCTGAAGATGAATCGAAAGACTGGTACTATTTACGTGTTCTACCCATTTCAAATAAGAGTTTTTGATTCAATCAAGTACTCTTTATGACATATGTCAGTTGTCAATAGTGTTAATCTGACTAAGAAGGGAGAAAGTGTAGAATGTCAAGAGATTTTATGGTTAGATTCACTTTAATGTTATCTAAAACAAGCCTGATATACTGATTTACCGGCTTATTGAATTATTCAGACGTAGTCCACTACTCTTTAACCCACTGTGACACCTCCTTTGTAAGATCCAAAGAGCTATGTGATACTCACACATATGTTTCTGAAAGGGGTTTTGTAGAAACCCAAAGTAAATTTTTTCTTGAATCCAATTTTTGTTTCGAACAATGTTCACTACAAACACGTCAGATGTTGTCGTACTAAGATGATTAATATCGAGGGACAAGGCATCACATCATTTTTGGAATGGAAACAAAGAATGTGTTTGATATGACATAGATACAAAAATGCGTTCTTTCTGTATAAAACATCCGCACGGACAATATGTTGATGCCTTAATAAATTCAATTGTTATTAGGTAGTTATTCTTCAGGGACACCTCTAGAAATTAAATCGTTAGAAAACGGAAGTTAGTATCCATTTTCTTTCCCACAACAAGCGACAGTTAGCTGAGAGTTTGAGTCCGGTTCCTCTCAATGAACTCCGTCTTATGCGGTTCCCACTTTTAACCTACACAAGAATAAACTGAAAATATGTATATGAAAGTTCTATTGTTCGCTTTTTCATTTTTCGTGAACATCCAAAATATAACTGCATCTAAGTGGATGGCCTCTACCGTTCGTAATTAGAAATATATAGAACAAAGTCGCAGCCGGCTGGCTGCATTATATTGCGCTTTGAAATTTTTCTAAAATAGAACACTTTAGTAAAATAGAACATACCTCTTAAACTCTAGTTCAGATCACCATATAAATTTCTTATGATTTTTATTTATATGTATTCAAACAGTCAGATACTGATAGTTCCTAAATTTTTTATTTATGTATTTCTGATGTGTTTTATATGCCAGCTATTTTCGAAGAGTTTCTGCAATGAATCCATCCATATATTTCTAAACATGTACCTGGAAGTGTCGAAGTGGAGGTATATGTCGGGGGAGGGTGAAAGTTGACATAAGAGTGAGTCACGATCCTTACCTGATCTAGATAGTGACCTGAACTAGTTAGAAAATAATAGGGTATTCGCAATCGATCGTTACCTAACCTAGATGGTGACCTGGAGTAATGAGAGAAAAGATAAACATCGTAAGTCTATAGCCAGTATCAAGATACGTTGCATACCGAAATAGTAAAGAATAATTCAGTTCGCCGCGAATGCGAATTTTATATGATCTCCTGCGCGAGACAATAGTTAATCAAAAATTAGCCTGAATATAGTAGTATCGTCAAGAAAGTAGGATTTTGATAACAGTTATTGAAGTTATAATTGAAAACGACAGATACCCTAGATCTACATGATGTCAGCTACAGATTCGCAGCTAAAAAGTAAAAAATAGAAAATCTTGTGAGATATCGAGTGTGCTGATTACAAAAAAGCATTTTCCACGACTTTGCATGAACTTTAGTTTTCTGCCGGTGACATCGTTACATGTACTGCATACAATACATGCGGCTTGTGTAAAAACTATTGAAGTTACTGGAAGAGATTGCTTAATATTATGCTGTATAAGACTCACTCTCACCTTACCAGCTCCGCCCCTTTCCTCCAAATTACATTTCACACTTTGAATCATCCTAGAATCCCAGCAATACGAAAACGTGTAGCTTTGAATCTTGTATCCTAGAATACTAGTATCATTGTGTTAGCATGTTTTAGTAATACCCATTGTGATGAGTCATTATCACGAAATGCGTCATTGTGATTCTGTGACACGTGCCAATTTTTGTCTTGTCCACAATCACGGCGATTCTCTTTTATAACTAAGCAAAACTTAAATGAGCACAGTCTATGATTGCAATAAATGTATTTTGCTTTGTAAAATGGTTGTTGTGAAGTTTTGTTTCTTCCTAGTTTACTACTCTTTAACCCACTGTGACACCTCCTTTGTAAGATCCAAAGAGCTATGTGATATTCACACATATGTTTCTGAAAGGGGTTTTATACAAATCCAATCTAGTGCAGGGAAAGCGTTAGTTGATTGACGATAGATGATGCAAATATGAGTTACAATGGAACTTAAGGTAGCAGTTTGTTTAGAAATGGCCGATATTTGCTCTTTGAAAATCTTGACGGTGTTTGTATTAATAGAAAACATCCGCCAGGCTTTAATCGGTTATGGGATGACATTTTGTTTCTAAGTTTAAAAATTATGCAATTATGCAACCTCGAAAAAACCCCAATAGTTTTTCTAAAGAAGTCACGACTATAGCCCGCGAAAGTCTGATTAAAACGAGACATCTCCCTTCTCTGCACGATCTTTCTTGCTAAAGTTATAGAATTTATAAGCAAAGCTCGAAATTAATTTCTTCCTGTTTCGGTAGCTTTGAGCTGACAATGAACGTTAGAAGCTGTCCTTGTAAATTCTATAACTTTGGAAAGAAAGGTCGTGTAGAGCTAAGAGATGTCGCATTTTAATCGGAAATGTACGGGCTACAATTATGCCTCACTACGAAAGATTTGGACTCTCTTTTAGAGTTTCTGAAAAACTGGTGTTCCAGAAAAACGATCTCTAGAGACCTAGACGCCCAAACCACTATGATATTCGGATTCAGCACAGTCGATTACTTATTGTTCACCAGGTTTCGTGAAAAAGCGATGGGATAGTTAGAGTGGTTTCCTCGTAAGTATAATCATAAGTAAATAGACAGAAACAGCACGAACATTGTTTCACACTCTCGTCGATTCGTTCATGAGTTCTATTAGTTTCGTCAATGGAAATATCGTAAAAGAACTGAAAATAAAAAATTCGCGCAGAAATTCGGACATAGACCACAATGCGCTTATTCAAATCTCTATTTGGTCACAAATAAGAGACCGAAAGTGTTGTAAGCTCATTTTGTCGACGAATAAATTGTAAAGTGTTTGTTTTAAGTAATAGTAGGTGCCTGTTTAATCACGAAACCATATCTCTTACTGGATAACGCGTAAATAAATTCGTGCGTTTATCCTTTTTCACTGCTAAAACTGGTAAAGGTTAAGTTCATCATGGCGCCTTCTGATGGTTACGAAAGAGCCACCGTACCCTTCAGCTTCGACACTTTTTTATTAGAGAATACAAACAGTTAATTTTTTCAACGGACGATAGATTATCTGACTTATTGTACATGCATACATATCGAGAAATAAGCTGACAAATTCAATTAGTGGAATATCTAGTTGCCATGCTTTATCGTTTCTTTCTCTCTGTCTCTATCAAATTATGTAGATATTATGCTCCTTTTACTATTAAAGTAACTAAAAAGATAATGGACGTATAGTATGAAGTTAAGGTATGTAATTAATTTAATAGCCTAAAAATTTTTTTCTCTTGTTTTTATATTCAGATTGGTGATACAATTATTATCATTCGCAATTGTATTTAATATAGTTTATGCAGCAACTATTGCAAATAAAGGAGCAACAGTTTCAACACCAGTTGCCGTCGAAAATGATGATGAAGTAGGTATTGAAGAAGAACAACGGCAAACAAAATTTCTTCATAATTCACCTAAGAGTCGACGTGATGATTCATCATCACCAGGAGGAAAAAAGTTGAATATGCAGTCCACAAATGTACGATCGGAAAAACGACGAGACAACCAAGGCGATTCTCCTATTCCCGATTCAGCTGCTTCAGGTAGAACATATCCTCTCTTTATTGATCGTTAATGACTCTAATTACTAGACTTTCTATTACAGCTGCGTCTGATTCGGGTATGAACGTTTACTATTAATTTCTTTTCGCTATATCCTCTACACGTCTTCACGTTCTTTTCAAATTTTTTAGGTGCAGTATCGAGTGGCAGCACAAGTAGCGATAGAAAAGGTGGGGAAGGAAGTAAGGGTTTCTTAAGTATGGAAACGTTTAGAACGTTTTAATAACGGCAAAACTAAGTTTCGCATTATTATCTATCGCTAGGTAGTCTGGATGAAGCTGGTGAAGAACATACATTACGTACAAAATTGAAATCAATGCTAAGAAGAATTCTGTCACCGGGTGGAAGTACGTCATCAATGATGATAATGATTTAATGGTATTCCTATTTACTATTATTATTATTTTTATTTTTATTAGGAGGTCTCCACAGTGATATACCCACTTATGCAATACATCATTCACATAATTTCTATGAACCACACTATGGACATCCGCATGGGTTCTATCGACGACATTGGGGACACAGAGGACGATTTGGTTACCGTAGATATGGTATGTCTTAGTTGTCAGTTATTCTTATAAAAAAAGGTTATAAAAGAATAGTTTTATGAAGTTTTGATAGCCATTGTCTGACTTTCACTTCAAACCTGGAGACTTATCGTCTTTGGAAGAAAGTAAAATTTCATCAGGAAAAAAATCTTAAACTAGCTGTATGGTGTTCTGGAAAAGATCGATATTTTCAGTAGAAATTGAGAATTTTCATCAGCGTAGGTTAATTGTTTCTCCAAGAAAACGGAACTAACAATCGCCGTTTACATAAGAAGTTCTACTTGGCAGTAGTATATTCTAGTAAGATTGATCAGGAGGGAGGAAGTTGAAAGACTAGTTTTGTTAGTTAGTTCTATCATCGAATTTATAAAATGAGACTTTACAATTGAATTTCATAAATGGAAATAAACATTCGCTTTAAAGTGTAATAAAATGCTGAATTTTGACTCGATATAACATAGTGACGTTTGACATACTTCGTTCCAATTTAACGTACAAGCATTTTCTAAACAATCATATAACTCTAAAAACTTTCAGTGCTAGTTTGCTAGTACATTTCATTAACAGAAAACGGCGATACCCTATCTATTTTGTTTTTTTCTTCTTGATGATATTCGAGATTTTGGTTTTCTTTATCTTCAACGTCTTTTAACCCTTTACCCCCCCTTGGTCACTGGAGTGACCATTTGTAGAACAATTGCAGAAACTAAAGGAAGCATCGGATTCAAAAACGATAAGAACCTTTTCTGTAGGAAACTTCATGGACTATCGCTTGGTAAAAAGAACATTTCTCTTCATTGCTTCGTTACTGAAATATCGGGTCTACAAAATCAATAATTTTGAAAAAATGAAAAAAATCGAAAATTTTGAAACAAAATGTTCTCTACTAGTAGCCAACAGAGATTTTTTGGAATTGCTGTGTGATATTAGTTGATGAAGAAGCCCTCTAGTGAATTAATTATGTTTCGAAAGTTTCATAAGAACTTCGCGAATTACACATACAAAGGGACACAACTGAACATGTAGCCACTATGTGGCAGATGGAGGGCAATCAAGTACAGAGTTAATACATGTATTATAAAGCTCAACTCATGACAAGTCGAAATCGTATTTATGAATAATTACATTTCTTCAGAGGTTATAAAACGGCTCAGAGCAAACTAGGCTATAACTTGACAATACGTATAAAAAATACATGTATTCTTTGGTTTTAAATTTTATCGGTTCACTCCTTGCCTTTTTTCCGTTACTCTAATAGCTCGAGGTAGGTGTTGCTTCGGCCCACTCAATAATGTGGTCGAAGAAATCAAGTATTACAATGTAGTTTAATTCTCTTCCTCCACCACAGGATTGTGGAATCAATCAAATCGCCCTACTCTAGGACCAGGACATTCGGTGGATCAGACCGCACCATTGGCATACTAGGGGGGCTAGTACTCTATTAATAAAGTTATTTTGTCAGTGGCTCTTCTGGAACTGCTATGGGGGGTAAAGGGTTAAAATGAAATAAAATTAACTATATTTTTACGTGTCGAAAGGGGTATAATTAAGTGTCGGTATGATAATAACCATGATGCTTATGCATAAAAACGTTATTTACGAGACTTTGATTAATCTGCAAGCAAATGAGGCTGATACTGTTCAGAGATTTTGTTTTTCTTGCGAAACTTATTCATACTGTATGTGTACTTTCCCTTTGATAAAACACTCACCTATACTCTTAATTCATGATGAGATTTTTGTCAACAATATTCTACGAACTATTTCAATATTTGTGCTTTCAATAATTAGAAACTAAATTTGTGAAACAGTGAAAGGCTCGATAACAGTCTCTTTTCAGATAGACGTTTATATCATACTGCATCTCAACAGTTTATCTGCCATTTTTTTCCTAAACTTGATGAAATCGAATCAGTATGATGAAATGTTATTTATAGGAGGTCATATTGGCATGGGTTATCATTCTCATGGAACTGAACCATGGGCAATCGGTGCCCATCCACATAGTAATGTTATCTATTTTCTCTTGGGTAACACATAACACTGTTGTCTTTTTTCTCTTTTTTCCTGTTTAGCGCATGGTCCAGTCTTCTTTAGTCGTGGAGGACACTGTAAGCCTGGTCTTCATAAAAAAAGATTTATTTAGTTTAACCATATTCATTCGTTTAGATGTTCAACGGTTTATTCATCATCATCCATATTTAATGCGTGTACCAGTTCATACAGATATTCATCATCCACTCAGTAAGAAAAATTCTAATTTGAAGAATTATATTAGTATATAACACACTGTTACTATTTGTATTCTAGTTCGTCAGCACGTTATTCACGATATGCATTATCATCAACCAATTATCTATCGTAAACCGATCATATACAGACACCATCATGTTGTACCTCATGATACTTACGTGAGACGATCACATCATGTTTCATTACCAAGTCAACAGTACGCCATGGGTGGGTATCATCATGGTATTGATGATTATCACCATGATATACACTATGAACCACATCATTATGGGGGTTAGTTGAGGACATTTAGATTTGACGAATATAGTAGACAACAAAATATTTAGGAATTTATGGTAGTATGCACAGACAACATGGTTTTCATGCGGGTGATCTGGGTCATCATGGCTGGGGTTTCGGTAACACTTATCCTTATGGATTTAATATGTATGGTGCGGGTAAGTGAGTGATTACATCATTATTACTCTAACCAATTGTTTATACCGTTTTAGGTCATCAATGGTGGCCATCGCACAATGCATACGGGTGAGAAAATATTATTTTTCAAACATCTTATGTTCTCATGCGTTCTAATAGCTATGGTAGTGGATATGGTAGTGGTTACGGTTTTGGTGGTAATTCTTATCCATTTTTACATTGGATGCACAATATGAACGGAAATTATCGTCCATATCAAAACACATATTCGAATCCGTGGAGCGCAATGCAGAGTAACTATTTTTCTGTTACATTGTAAAAATTATTTCAAAAATATTTTCCTTTTTCTTGATTTATTTGATCATAATGTGTGGGGTGGTCATTCACCACTGGTCTCGTCAATACCAGGCGCTAGTTATGTGGGAACGGCAGCAGGTAACAAATGACTTTGTCCTGTTTCATAATACAATATCTTTCTCTGAAGGTTCAGGTCTACATGATGACCATGTTCGTTCAGTATTACCCGATTCACCAAGTAATCATCCAATAACAAGTCGCTCAGACTCATCTGCCCCATCACCATCGTCCGGTTTATCATCAGATATAGATTCTTTACGTAATCCACAGGGTCCATCACTGGACGCATCATTAGATCCAACAAAACGTGGTGTTTCTGCCCAATTCATTGATCCAATACCGAATCCCGCAGCACAATCGAATTCGTTAGATGAGCACAATATGGATCATCGAATGTTTAATCAACCACTCTTACCAGGTGATTCGTCGAAAGATACATTAGGTGAAGTTACTATTTACTTTCTCTATGTAAATTGATCTAATTACAGTCGGATTTTTCAGGTATGAATGCTGTTCAAACCCGATATTTTAATCCGACTGATCAGCAAGCACCATCATCTGTATTACAACAACAATCACAACTACCCGTCGTTAATGATGGACATGTTATTTTTAATAACAAAGAATATTCAACGAATCCGTTAGTGGTACAAGGATGGCAAGATATGGCCGCACAATCTCAGAACCTCTTACCAGATTCAAATGATAAAAGCAAAGTTTAGCTTCTACTGTAATGTCTTTTTTTCTATGTAACTACACAATTGAAGATATTAGAGTTTTGAGAAATAAATATTCAGAGTCCTGTGATAAGTGCTTTAGTAGCTAAGACAGCGAGTCACAAGATTATATATTCTGTTTAGTATGATTAGTATCGAGTTGAAAATAGAATGTACTCTAATGTGTTTTGATTAACGTTGGATAGAAAGAAAATAAAGACTCGCTGTCTTGGTCAATCGACAGAGAAAATGGAGAACATCTTCAAATATTTTTCAAAGTGAAGATTCTGTGAGGATCGTTGAAAAAGTAGCTGAAATCTATAAGCATTTACATAGCAATATGGAGGTGTTTTACTTGGGTAGATCGTAGATCGAAGAGTTGTGTTTAGGATGGACCCCCACATGTCACCTTCATTTTCAGCAGTTTCAACGATTTCAATAAACAGTTTCGTGAGCGGATTAAGATTTCGCCTCTATGCTATACTACCGTTGCAGCTTCCAGGAGATTCGATGCCGTGACGTAACTCTTAAAAATGGAGAATTTGTTTTTAAGTTCTAATTTAAAAGTGGACACGTCTGAATTAGCCGTTCACATGAAAAAACATACATATTGATATTGGAATCTTTGAAAATTTTTTGAGCTGGTCTTTCAAAGATCTGTACAAAATTTTACTTTTGAAATTAATTTTTTATATTACGATGTTTTCAGCTACCACTGTAGAAAATATTCAGAAAACAGCGGAGTGCATTCAATATTGAAGTAAATGATGTTAAAAAATGATACAGAGATGATGAGACACGCTCTAATCACAAAGCATACTAAAATTTCACGATGAAGTTTATTTTATGTTACATTTTTCTTGAATAATCAATCAGGTACCGAATACACGAAAACTAGCTTTTTGTAGCATGTGGACACTCGGCGTCATGAAGACGCTTCATCGAGTAAGAAGTGACATTGAACTGTCAATCAATCACAGATGCATTATTATGCATGCAGACTATACATTGTTTTACTCATTTTATGACAATGATTAGTACTATACTCGGTTAAATGGCTTTTGCACTCAGTGAGCTTAATTGAGAAAAAAATTATGTAAGTAATCTGTGTTTTAATAGAAAAGTTTAATTGATTTGAAATAAGATAAATGAGTTTGAGAAAAAAAGTTAATTAATTCAAAAACTTATTTCAAAGCAGAAAACTGAGCTCGAAAATATTTCCACTGGTTACCCGTACGCAAATGATGATGTCTAATTAAGACTTATTTTAAAATAAACAAGCAAACATATAATATGTTCGTGAATAAATAACATCCAAACAAAATTCTTTAATCTTTTGCGTAACGCATGGAAGGCTTCGTTTTGTATAATAAATATCCACCGTCTGACGGTTGTTTTGATTCCAATTGATTAACGCAAGTTGGTTAGTTTCTGTACCCAGGCGTCAAAAAAAAGTCTAGTATCGCCCGATTCATCTAGATTACTAGATTTTTACTCGATTGCAACTACTGTGTAACGACAATGGAAATCCAGTAATTGGGCGATTACCAGATTTTTTCTAGTTGCAACTATCGATTTATTACCCGATAATCGATCGATTTAATTATTACTCAATGCACCTGCAGACGTATCTAGTTAAAAGTCCCTTTTCCAACTAGTAATCTAGATGGCAACTAGTCGTGTATCGCCCGATTATAGACGAAATGTATTTAGATTTTTCCCATAGGTGATATTTGCTTTGGTACTTGAGTACAGAAAGTATCATTGTTCTGATCAGAGCAATGATAAATACTTTTAAATTGTTCGGTACAATATGGTGATACATTATTTTGTATCATTTATTTGTTAAAATTATTGCCATGGAAAGGTTCGTGTCAAGTACGATGAGACATAATGTGTAGAAGAAGAAATATTTGATACAATGGCAGCGTGTCTATCTTATTCACGCTCTACAACTTTATTACTTCAAAGAACTTTCTCTAGTTGTTATTATAGACATATTTAGTCATGATTACTCGATCCGGTTTAAATATCATTCAACTAACTTTTCGAGCTCATTACCTTATTTCAAATCAATTAAGATTTTTCGGTAAAACCAAGCTCAGTTGCATGATTTTTTTAGTTGAAAAAATCACGGATCCCATCGTTTCTAAGATGTAATAGGCAATACATTTATCTTTTTCACTGTCGTACTGATACATTAGAAACTATTATCAAAATTCTGTAGGACATGCTGCGTATCAGGTTAAAATTTCATGTTTGGTCATCGCACTAAACAAGCGTTTGGAAAGAAAAATATGATGACACGTGAGTCGCATCAATATTTGGTTGCTGGTTATTTTGTACGAAAACCGTTCAAATTATTCACTTAAATGAAGCTCTATTAATCCTTTTTCATTTCGATCATTCACTTATTGAAATATCCAGGACCTTGGCTATAAGGAGAGGAGGGAGAGAGAGTGTGCACTCCTGCTGCTTTTCAAGTAAATATTTTCTCTTTAAAAATCTCTTTTCTCCAAAAAATTTCATCTTTGCCCAGATTTGGTAGCGAATCGAATAGCGTGTTCAATTCTCTACAAAATATGTATATTGACTGTTTCATTGCAAAATCCGAAGAAAATCTTATGAAGTAGGAAAATTTAGAAAAAATAAGTTAAACAGCCGCCTCTTAAGTTTTCTCCGCTCAACATTAAAGCTGAAGTAGTTATCGTGTAGGCCTTGGAAAACTCTGTCTTTTATCTATGATTAAAAATTTTTTACGGCTAGAACTGAGGGCGTAAGAGTAACGATTTTTCCTTGAAGATTTTCTATAAATGATGATTTTTGGCCAGGAATTTACATCATTCGATAAAATAAGTATAGTCTAGTCAAACTTGAGCCTTTCAGATTGAATTATTTTTCACTTTGAAGACCAATGATTAGTCTATATTGTGGAATCGGTAAGATTTGAAAAAAAAACTTCTTTTCTTATCATATGTAGATAAAGCCGAAATCATTTACTCTTTTCGCGGATTTCCGATAAGTCAATCTTTGGAGTCGGATATTTTCACTCAAAACAAATTTTGTTGTATTCCATGAGAGAGATCACACTTGAAACTACAAAAAGTATACTCAAACCGCGCTCTGATGCTTGTGAAACCATTCGAAAAAATGTAGTTCTCTATTAGAAAAGGCATTATTTTTTCTGAATTTTCGTATTTCATAAGATTTCTCATTTTCCACCTTCGAATTTTGCAATAAAAAAGTAGAGAATTGTACGTGCTATATTTTGGTAAAAAAGTTTACTCGGTTAATTATAAGAAAGAAGAGAAAAATTGAAAATACCAGCAGTATAATACATTTTGAGCCATCCGTTATTGGACGTGAAATTAAATGAGCTCGGAAAGAAAAGATATTTGAACTTGAAGTGTTTAATTGGCTTTAAAATGAGAGAAATGAGTTCGGTAATTAATTTAAGATAATTAATTAATGATTTTGTCAATTACAAAGTATATTTAAGCAAAGTTTAGCTCAACGAGACAATGAAAGGACTGATTTAATTGAGAATGTACCGATGGGACATGAGTACAGACTGATGTAGGTATTTGAGCATAAAAACGTTATCAATTTATAGAAATTAAGCAAAGACTTGTGAATGTAAAATGTAAAAGTATGCTGTAGAAAATGTTCATTCAGTTCCATAGGCCCGTGGGATAATAAGTGGAAAGCGCCCAAAGAAAGTTAAATTAGCTTTAAAAAAAGAATGAATATTAGAGAAAAACTATTGTAATCTAGCACTTTTTTGGTTCCAAAACTATTCTTTCGTGTTAAATATACTACACAAATCATTAATTAATTATCGAGCTCATTTCTCTCTTTTTATTGTCAAAAATAAAATTAACTAAGCTCATTTATATCTTTTCAGAGTATAAATTACTGTCTGAGCTCAAAATTCTCATTTATTTAAATAAAATATAATTATATTACAATCGAACTCAAATATCTCGTTTTTCCGAGCCCATTTATTATTTTATCCTCTGTTATTTAACGAAAACGTGCTTTCTCCCATTTTTCCTTCAGAGAGAAAAAAAGCTCAAATTGATATCAATAATACTATTAATCTAAATTTATTTATTGCTTATTCATTTTTATCTTTATCTGTCACAGAGTCGTGCAATGAACGTCCGTTTAGGCGATTAAAACTTATCAAGAATCGTTTAAGGTCTATGATGACTGATGAAAGATTACTTCATGCTCGACAAAAGGGATTTTCTAACGGGTGGCCTAGAATAATAACACACTTTGGCAACTTATTTTCGTACACTTAACTGAGATTTTAAGACTTCATTCTACGCCCATTTGATAGAGAATTTTCTGCTCTACAAAATTCATTACCTTCTTTCATTATACATTATTTTATTATCTAAAATGATTGTGTATAGTAAGGATACATAAAGAGTATAACTGAGATTTATTATCAAAATTTTGATGGCTTTTTAGCTTTTGTATAATTTTTCGAGAAATAATATGCTAATTAAGAAAAGAGGATCCTATAAAAATGTTCAGTGGATTGAAGACTATCATCCAGACTACGATGCTTTTCCGTTTCGTCACTTCAATTCTAAATATTCTAGTGCACAAGTTAATTAGCATTTTCTGACAACGTGAGATTTTGAAAAAAGCAGGGAAAAGACTAACCAAATGACGCTGTGGAAGTGTGCGATATAGGAACAAGATCCCGCTTTGCGGCTACCTTGCGGTATAGGGTGCTGCCGAAGCAGTTTCGATAAGCCCGATATCTTCCCTACAGGTGATGATCTTCAGAGACGGTCACCCGTTCTTCTACTAGTCACTAAACTAGCTGTAGCTCTGGACAGAAGGCCAGCCTGACACAGAGTTCTTTTCGCCCAATTGCTCGAGCTCCCCATACACACTCACTAACCACATACTAGCACCGAAGTACCCGTGTATGTCACAACGTAGTGAGCATGCTATCGGACGGGTGATCCCAGACAATAGCCGTTAGTAACTTGTCCAAGGTTATTCTATGACCGGGTGGCGCCGAGGTTCGAACACAGTACCTTTGAAGCACGTGCCGAACAACATAACCACTCAGCCATAGAAGGTTTTGTAGAGCAGAAAATCTTTTGTCTTTTGAAGTCAGAACGAATTCTTGGAAACATACGATACAGACAAAAATAGGTACATCAATAACCCCGTAATATTAGGACCATTAGTTGTTAGTGGCTAAATATTAGGAAAAATATTATTTTTCAATGTGAATTAATTAATCAAAACGATTTCCTTACGCATAGTACCTGTGATAAATAGCTGACAGAAACATTATTAAATAATCAATTATGTCGAATACAAAAAAAAATACAAGCTGTTCCATTAGTCGCAGTTATACTTTTTACGTGTTCTTACTCTACACAATCATTTTAGATAATAAAATAATATATAATGAACAAAGATAATGGATTTTATCGAGCAAAAAATTCTCTATGAGATGAGCCTAGAATCGAGTCTTAAAACCTCAATTAAGCGCACGGAAATAAGTTGCAAAAGCGTGTTATTATTTCTAGGCCACCCGTTAGACAGCTAGTGTGTCACACTATTATAACTCACACTATCTTCTCCTATCTTTATTTCAAATGTGGCTTTATAACAACTACTGATAATATACACTGAGAAAACAAACTCTTATGTACTATTTTAAAAGTATTGGATACAGGGCTGGGAAACTCCGCTGACTTTCAACTCCAACTTCGTTTTCAAATTTCCAATCCAACTCCAGCTCCAACTCCGCTCAAAATTTTTCAACTCTAACTCTAACTCTATGAACAAAAATCGCAACTCTGGTTCAATTTCGATTACTTCACTTTTGTAAGGAAGATTTCTCGGTTTTTAGCAGGATTTTGATGTTTTTGAGCGTTTCCGGTCAGAAAGTGCAAAGAACTTCCGAATTCATTCGTGAATACACCCACTCAATCGTTTAGAAGGTCAATTTTACAACCACTGAATATTTCCAAAAATACAAAACGGAGTTGAGAATAAAAATTCAAAAAACCCAACTCCAACTTCCTAAAATCTCAACTCCAACTCCGGAGTTGGACTTGCCCAGCCCCGATTGAAGAATAATCCAGGATAAGAACTATCCTCGAACTGGGTGAATCCTGAAAAGGCTGTCCAAAATATTCTCTACATCTGTTAATTCTTCCCCGACAAAGTGCGACATCTATCGGAGAAAGAAGTGACATGTATAATACTGGTCATACTTATGAAAAGTTTTACAATCCTTAACACACACAAGGAGCTAAAATATGGAAAACACATCAACATCGTCGAATACCTGTAACATCAATTTTTTGAATAAACTGAGTTAAGGACGTTTTTCGACGAAAAATCTTGGAGAGGAGCAAAACATTAACTCATCTAATATTGTCTTTTAAAACGGAGATAAATAACCAATAGATACACGTCTATAATAATGATATTTATCAGCTCATCTTCTTAAGGATGCTCTCCCCCTCCCCCTCTCTCTTTTTTTGAAAAAGCTTTTTATTTTCAGTCAAACATAGTCTAATGTAGAGGAAAGTCTGAATTACACAATGAAAACACTCGCAACTCTTCACGACCTTCCTTGAAAAACTGATGAAGTTTTTCCTTCCATACTTAGAAAATGTCAATTTGTTTTTACTTTCGTAAATTTCTCTCTTTTTTACTATATATTCAAACTCTTTTTTTATAAGTAGCATGATAGAAGAAATTGTTCTGTTCAAAATGAGACATCTTCTAGAATTTTCTGATGAGTTTTCGTGGAAATAGAAACATCACTGCAAAAGCCCTGAAAAACAAAGCTCATTGTACAATATGTATTTTTCTCATTATGCGTTTTCTCGATAATCCTTTCAATCTAGTCACACTACGAATAGTCGAAAAAATGGTTCGAGCTGAAATTTTTACCACAGATACCCCAGTCATTATATTTTTTTAAGCATTTCCTATTTCAACTTTCCGCGTGAGTAGGTTTTTAAAATAAAACAAACATTTTTTTTTATACAGAATTTTTAGTATTTCTCGAATATCTCGAGAAGGAAAGCATATTTTTCGCAAAGAAAAATAACAAACCTGAAATAGGGTCTAAAGTATCTGTAGTAAAATGTTCACCATTTTTTCGAAGGGTCATAATGCGACCTGATGAAAAGTCAGAAGAACACGTTAGAAAATTATAAACAAAAATACATCGATTTTCTTTGCGATATTCTATCTCTGGTATAAATTTCATCCTAATCAAACGTCGGTTTTCAAGAGGGAGGAGGGGTATCCTTAATTGATTTATAAAACAATTCACCTTGAATATCAATCAATGACAAATAAATATAATCATCGTTTTATTAGTAAAAAGAAATTAGTACGATTATTTTTGCACTTTCAAACGGTTAAAAACACGTGTATAGTTACAATAGAAAAGAGAAAACTTTCTAATGATGATCACGCTAATTGTGAAATGAGAAGAGAGACACCGATGGGTAGTCGGTATGTTCATTGATACGCTTTTTAGACAATGTACTTAAAAAATAAATAATTAGAACATGATCTATAGGCGACGACGCAATAATAGAATATCGAATTAATAAGACAAAATCAACTGTTTCATCCTTTTATATACTCTTATAAATCGAGTCAAGTACTCAACTAAATTCGTTGATCAAAGAAGTCATCATGCTGAGTAAAGCATCTTTTAACCTTCTTCGAGTGAAGAAAAAATAAACGGAATAAATCAATTACAAATAAAGAATGGAGAATCAATAGTAATACAAAAAGAAAATGCGATAGTACAAATGAGAATGATTCGGTATGGTTATGAGCTGATTTTCGACTAGAGTCCTGCTGGTTTAACTCGATCTCGCGGATTCGGAACAAGTTTAAGTTCATCGGAACGGGATCGGGATCAGGTTTCTTCTTCAAAGGTTGCATTATTTTTTCCAGGTAACTTCGACTTCTTTTTATTCAAAAGACAAAAATAACACAGAAATAATGTTTTCTGAACTTGCTAAACGCTTATCACCAAAATAGCAATAGAAACAAATTTTTTCTTAAAACTTTTGATTTTCCACTGTCATGAAAACTACCATCACTTTGTTTGATGTGTCTCCTTCTTGGCTGTGAAACAAGCAGAACCTCTACGTGTAGAGATTTACTAATGCAGAAATAAAAGAGGAGACTTGATCACTAAAAACATTTTTCGGATCAAGCGGGTTTTAGTCTGAAAAAATCGAGATCCCGGAAAAATTCGTGCGGGTTCGAACAGGTTTTAAGTCTACGGGACGATCGAGTTAGGGATAAAAAATGGCAGACCCGCTGGACCCTACTTTAGATCGATATGCCATAAATGTCTCGGAAGATTTAGGGAGTTTTTACTGTCCATTCCTAGCTCATTATCGTTTTCTGAGACAATCATCTCGCATCTGTGTAATTTAACCAATTATTTAATCAGTAAGTTATTCTTTGAAAGTATTAGTTTTCGAAATATGACTATTACACCGTTCACGTCATATCTAGACATACCAGAGTTGTAACTGGCCTACAAATAAGAGGCCGGACCGGGCCGGCCGATCCATAAATCGGTTTAGACTGGTGAAAAACCGGCAAACGAACGGTCGGTTTTGAAAAATTTTTCGACCGGTGAAAAAACGGCAGAAAATCGGGCGATTTTCTAGACGGACGAGAGGGTGGAAAAACTAACTTTTGTAGTGAAGAAGAGAAAAAGTCTAAGAATTTCAAAACCGGTCAGTTTGCTAGACCGGCAAAAGACCGGTGGGGACCGACCGGTATAAACTTTTACACCGGAGCGGACCGGCCGATGATCAGTTTGTCTGCCACCCGGTTACAACTCTGAGACACACTTGGTTTAAGTCAATCTTGAATTCGTTATACTTAAATTTGACTTCTGCTATAATCATGCTTTAGCTGCATAGGATTTTTGAAACACATTCTTGACATAGTCTAGTTCATTTTCATTAAATGATGTTTTTCGGAAGACATTGATCTATTGATACCTTGAGTTTTGTCCAGTGTTGTGTATGTTTCGTCTTGTCTTAGTAAGTACTTCAACTTCTCTCCCGTAGAGCTCTCATCTCGACATACATTCTAATTGATGTTTGATCATAATATTATAAAAGAAAAACACAATTTTCTTTTTATTTTTATGAGAAAAGTCAACCTGTTTTACACCTTGAGGGTAACATGCACACAATCTTTTGTTTCTCATCTCGTTTTTCTTTTTTTTTAAAAATAAAAAAAATAAAAAACTTTTCTTTTCTAATCAATTAAATATTTTTCTAATGTCATTTATTCATCTTACAAATACTACTATGTCGGAAAGCTTTTCTCGTGTACTATTAATTTGTACGTAAATGATTTATACATCATCTTTATTCTTTTTCAAGTTTAGAGAGAAAAATTATAACAATGACCTAAAGCAGTTTTGATTCTAAATAAAATTTTAACACAAGTAGGTCTTTCTTTGTTTTATACAGAAGAAAATGATAATCAGCATTTGTACAACTGACTTTTATTTTCAAAAAACTAAATTAACACTTTTATGGTCAAATAAGATAGTTTTACTTTTTTCAATAGTATTCGCGTCTTATTTTAGATAGTTTTTAAAACAGTTCTATCGTACACTTTT
Source organism: Didymodactylos carnosus (assembly GCA_905250885.1). Taxonomy (NCBI): domain Eukaryota; kingdom Metazoa; phylum Rotifera; class Eurotatoria; order Philodinida; family Philodinidae; genus Didymodactylos; species Didymodactylos carnosus. The sequence goes on along the minus strand of CAJNOQ010000521.1, from coordinate 29,128 downwards.
TCGATAGTTATAACAAAAGATTGCTTTCCTAACCGTTTTTCAACTATTGTCAAATATGCTTCTCTATTTCATAGGTTTTCAGTAAAAAATAATTCAGCTCGTACAAATAAACAAACGATAATAGCGATCGATTTAATTTGATACACAATATTTTATTTCTAGCGATTTATGCTCACTACACGTTACGTTTTGTTATCATATGAGGAGTAAAAATCACTCTTTTATTTTGTCTCACTTTCTCAAAAAATTCTTCACTCTCTATATGTATCATCTATATCCTACTCATTGTGTAACGTGCAGGACTAGATACCAGAGCTCCGTATGGACTCAGTCCAGCCTGCGTCCATGAAAAACGGTTTTTAAAGTTCAGTCTAAGTCCAGTAGATTAAGTAAATAGTCAAATGAATTTTGCAAACTTCTGTAGGCTTTCGGAGTGATCCATTAGCAGTACAACTATTTTCAACTAATATTTTATTGCTGACAATTTTTATTTCCTCGCCGTCAGTTGTTACAAACATATTTAATAATAAGTGTTAAAATCAGTTCGGTGAGCAAAATCATCCCTAGTTCTCTATAAAGACAGAACAATAAAGAAAATAAAAATAATCGTCTTTAACCATACAAAAAGACCTGTTTTTTACCTATTTTTCTTCAACTCAAGTCCATCCAAAATTTTTTCCCGATTCCAGACCAGTCCAGATCTTGAAAGTTTGAGTCTAGTTGAGTCCGAGTCCATAAACTCAACAAATTTTCAGCTTAGTCCATACGGAGCTCTGCTAGATACACCATACATTCAAGTGCGTATATTTGATACCTACCATGGGAATGCTAATGGCATACTCTCCTTCCTATTCTCATCAATCTCTCTGACGTCATGAAGGTATCAGACAATCTATTGTTGTCTTAAAACCGTCGTTTTGCTCAGATTTTTTGAGAAAAGTTGATCTTGCAAATCGGCTAGCTTTTGGATAAGGATTAAATGAATCATATATCCTAATAAAAAATCGATAACGTAAATGGAGCAAAATTTCAAATAAAAATTCTAGTGAACGCTTCAATGTTTTTCTTCATGCTGTTTGTTTTATGACGTTAAGAAAGTGAAAATATGTAGTTTTTTTATCATCTCAATCATGTAACAACGGCTGATAATGAGAATTTTTACTTTGTATAATTTTGCTACAATAAAATTTAAAAAATAGGTATTGTCTAAGTCAGTTTTGAATTTTACATGTTATTAAGGAAATAGTAGTATATTCTCATACTCTTAGTTGATAACGGTTGCGTCATCAGCGAAAGATTTTAAAATTTCTTCGACGCTATTCACTGTCGAGAGATGAGAGTTTTCAAAATTTACGAACGAATAATCTTTTTGAGATATATCTAAATTTTTAGTTTAAAAATCACATGAAGATATTGTTAGTTTTCTACACACCATCTTTGTCTTGTGATTGCTGCCGTATTCACTGATGATTAATTTTTCAATATTCTACATGATTTTAACGTAGAGTATTGCTTAAAAATAGACAAATTTGTCAACCGAAAAATCTGTGCATTTAAAAAAAAAGTGGGTAGATATTATAAAACAAAATCACTATTGATAAATTATGTTTTGATATGAACAAAAGAGCTATTTCTTTTTTTCTTTGTTTCGAATCTACGTTTATGACCTTATGTACATGTACACATTTTTTTCTCACTGACGAATAAAAGAAGAGTTTCTCATGATTTATTTCATTTTTTTCTCTTTCTCTCTTTCTCTCATGTATATAAGTGTGTATACGCAAATAGAGAAGAGAACATAAAATAACATTGGTTAGAATTGAAGAAAAAAAAAAGTAAAAAAGAAAAGAGAAATATTCTATTCTTCTCGTTCTCTCTTGGTCACCTTTACACGTACACATCATCTGTGTATTGTTAATGATTATTATTATTTGGTGATGCTAAATTGGTTCTTATTACGTATATGAATGTATTGTAGTGAACAGAACAATTATTATATTTGATAAAAATTGATATTAATAATCATTATCACCACCGCAAAACGACTAGAGCAGAAAGAAAAAGAAGAAGACGATATTCTACTATAAATAAAATAAATGTTCGAGTTACTCTATATCAAACTTTTCACTAAAAATATTTTATTCGATATTCACATCGTATTTAATAATGATTGAACGTTTACCAACACAACCAATAACAATTGTTAGCCAAAATAGTGTGAATATTAACGGTAGTAATAGTGATTTAATAACAACAGCAGAAAAAAATGAAGTAAGATTTTTTAGAGAATATACATGTTCTATAACAGATGATCGATGAGATCAATCAAAAACCTATACAACTTGTTTAAATACACTAAATATGTATATATTCAAGAGAGATTTTTTCAAAGAGATGTTAAGAATTGTGCTCGTTAGACTATCCGAAACCTCTTACTTGATAATTTTTTAATAGATTTATAATAAACTTTTGTCTTAGTAGTACTAGTAATGCAAGGATGGAGAAGGCAGGAGAGGGGGAGAATGCATTGAGTCTTGAATAATTATGACACTTTTTTTGTTTAATTTTGAACAATTTTGTTCAGAAAAAGAGATGACCTAAAATCAAGATACAAATTTATTCGAACACAGACAGCATGTGTTTATTCTTGCAGATGCAGACAGTCGAGAAAAAAAAAAAACTGTAAAACTATCGACCTACCGGAAGAATGGTCTAAAAGTGTCTAAACATTCTGATTGTGCCGCTACGAAAATAAGTCAGCAAGAAAACTTATTTGGGAAAATAATCAATCAGAGCTTTTACTTACCAGTAGAACAAGGTACATTTTATCTAACTGCAAGCCGATTGAAATCCTGTTTTAGTTGAAATCGGACACTTGATTAGTGAACCAAGCGACACTAGCTCGGTTCACGTCATGGAAGCTGACTTGATTTCAACTTTAGCTAGTTTGATATTAATGTGCCTCGATGCAATCATGTCCGTGAAAGACAAAAAAGTATATAAAAGTACAATTTCTATATTCAACCTAGAATGAATAAAAATTTTCATATCCGTAGCAAATTCGAAGTTTCATGTCTCATCTTAACCACGTGATCAATTGAAAGTGCTTATTTGAATAATGCGCATTTTTTACATTTCGTAGATCAATAGTAGCGAATTTTCTCTTAGTATTTTCAGTTTTGTACACGAACAACCGCTTTGGCACACGTCACTCTTGCCGACAAATATTTAAGATAAGTGTACACCTTGAATTTATTCAATGCATTGCGTGATCTAAATTTTGTGACATGAGTTTTAATTCTTTGAACTTCTTGATAAAAACAATGCCCATTTATTTAAACGTTAAAAATTTGTATCGTTTTCGTTTCCTTTAAAAAAAAGAAAATAACATTGATATTTTTCTACAGCTCGTATCGTTTAAAAAATTGCACACATATATTTATCTACAATCATTACTCGAGAGATACTTTTGTATAGATATCAATTTTCAGTGAAAAGTAAATTTCCAGAAATTTAATTATATAAGGCGTACAATGATGATGATCAGTCAGATAAAATCTCAAGATGTGTAATGGTAGTAGTGGTAATATATCATCTCTCTTGGATCTATTTATTTATAAGTATATGTGCAAAATATAGACATATTTTATTTATTTCTCAATCGTAAATATTCCCATGTGTGTTTTTTCTTTTTTACGTACAATAAAAAATAGAAAAAAAAAAGTAAGCTTCTTAAACTTCACATATTGAGGTGAATATGTATGTATGTTTCATTACCTCCTTGCGTAAATGTGAACTATTGCCATTCTCGAGATAAACGAGAGAAGAAAAAAAAAATCAGTTAAAACTCACTCAAAATTATACAATAGGCTAGCAGAAAAATGACGTCGTTTTTTTTTTTCGAAAGTAAAATAAAAACCATTGTTATACGTAAGAATGTCTAGAAATGCATTTTAATTGTGTTATAAATGAAAATTTCAAGGATTTAAAAATTTTTAAATTCAAATATAAAGATAAGCTAATATTTTTATGTTTATTCTTCTATGTATATTTTAGTCTCAAAAATGTTCCGATATTGATTACACTATTTCAAATACTAAAAATCATATAAAATCAATTGAATGTTCTGGTTGTTATCAACAAATTGATGAAAAATATTATTTATGTGTTGCTGATAAATATTGGCATTTGACATGTTTAAAATGTCATGAATGTCAAATGGTATTAGATAATGAATTAACTTGTTATTCAAAAGATGGACTACTTTTTTTTTGCCGAAAAGATTATTACAAGTAAGTTCGATTTTAGTACTATGGGATTTAGTTTTTTTTGTTTTTCTTTTGAATAGTTTAACAAAATGTTTAAAAAAAAAAAAAAAAGAAAGAAAAGAGAAACGAAGACAAAATAATAGTCGTTATTTTCTCTCTTTTTTTTCTTGTCGCGTGTTATAATGAGACATAAAAATACCTGTATGTATTTTGATTGATACACTCATTCTTATTCTTCTCATCTCTAATTTATCTCTCTATTGAAATGGACATTTAAATGTACATGAAATGTCAAACAATTTGTAATAAATATGTTGATGAATACTAATAATAATAAATTGACAAGAGAAAGGCATTCATGCGTGTGAAAGAAATCAAAATCCCGTTTTTAATTAATTATTTAATGTGTGTGTGCGAGGGAGAGAGGGAGAGTGAGAGAAGAAAAAAAATTAAAATCATTTAAACATTAAGCAGTTATATTATGCGTTGAGTATGATGTGTTATCACCAACTATTTATGACACATATTTACATTGTGACTTATCAGATCCGAAGAGTGCGTGTAATTTTGTCCAATAAAAATAAGTTATCTGATTGGAGGGTTTCTATTTATTCATTAGGACTATGGCAACGAACAAAGTTTCGAGTTGAAATCGACTTTTGTCTCTAAACTTCAGAATAGATGTTTATTCTTCTAATCTTACGAGGGAACCTCTTAAGGTTATAAATCGCTTTTGAACTCAGACTACTTTTAACTTGTAGATCTTAGTGAGTAGTGAAATACCCTAAATTGGTTTGTGCCCATGGTGCGTTGTTGCTGAGATACTGGATTTTTAGTCAGTTTTTGCCTATAGAGTTTGGATTTTGCACAAAATCCAACTTTCGAATTTTGATTTCAAACTTGCCACACTTGTAGCCTATGGTCATAGTAGTACGACGGAAAAATATTCGCTGCGAATGAATTTTCCTTCCTTGAGATATTGAGACTCAGATATTTCATCAGAAGGTAAGGGTGAGGATCAAATATTCGAGTCTCAATATCTCAAGGCAGAAAAATTCATTAGCAGCGAATATTTTTCCATCGTACTACTATGACCATGGCCTACAACTGTGGCAAGTTTGAAATCAATTCGAAAGTTGGATTTTGTGCGAAATCCAAACTCTATAGGCAAAAACTGACTAAAAATCTAGTATCTCAATAACAAAGCACCATGGGCACAAACCAATTTAGGGTATTTCACTACTCACTAAGATCTACAAATTAAAAGTAGTCTGAGTTCAAAAGCGATTTATAACCTCAAGAGGTTCCCTGGCAGGATATGTTGATTTTCAAACGCACTAGGTCGAATCGTTTACCCCATTGTATATTCATTAGTCTCCATGGGTTTCAAGAACAGACTATTACGTGGTTAGTAATGTGTATAGAGAACGGAAAAAACTCTAAATCAGACTAGCCACCTGATCAGAGCCGCAGTTGATGACCATATCAGAAGCCTGTTACAGCAGGAAATTCTTGTACTACCGAAATTGACACTTGTCAGCTTCCGATACTGGCCACAGTATCACGAGCTGGAATATTCTTCTTTCTGAAGAGAAAAATTGTTGAACAGTTTTTCCATTTGTCAAACGATCAAAAAAATGAACAAATTTTCTGTCTTATTTCTTTTACTTGAATTTTGAAATTGATTATATATACTTTTTTTATTCTGATAAGGTTTATCTTTTTCACAGTGTGTGTTCAACGTCTAAATTTGTCTTAACCTGTGTGCATATTCATTTCATTTCCAAGTATAGAACATGCTTTTCGTCTTAATCTATTTATATATTGATCATAATCTATAATTGTTTTGTTTTTCTTTATTTTGAATTGAAAAACGAAAAAAAAAAATTTTTTTTTTTTTTTTGTTTTAAATCTGTCTCAAAGTGATTTATCCTTTCGAAAGACTATAGTTGACTATTCACCGCCCATTGAGTATATTGTATTTCGTAACAGCAGGACTATTTTTACTATAGTTAACCATCTGTTGTAAGAGATAGAATTTGTATATTTCAAATTTTTATATGATGCATAACGACAACAACGAATAATCATGATCACATAGTTATTTGATATGGGTTCACAGAGCTCAACCTCAACTAGATATTGGAACAAATCAACTCAATAAATGATAATGATGATGATTGACAATTGTGTGTTTTGTCCGATGGTGATAAATGAGAAATAACAAAAAAGAAAAAAAAGAAAAAAAACTCTTACAAAAGTGTTTTTTGATCTTTTTGTCTGACATGACTGTTCAATATTACACAGAATAGAGAATCAAAGTAAACAGATCGATAATTCTTAATCTTTAGAAGAAAATATGATCTCCTAAAACTCTTTTAATGTTTTTTTTTCTCTTTTCAATATTAATATTCAAATATCGGACAAAAAATTTTATATTTTCTTTAGATATTCTGGTCGTTATCGTTGTCAAAAATGTCATCAATCATTGACACCTAATGATTTAATTATGCGTGCATGCGATTATTTATATCATATTAATTGTTTTTCATGTTGTTTATGTCAACAATTATTAAAACCTGGTGATGAATATGGTTTACGTGATTCATTCTTACTATGTCGATCACATTTTGAACAATCATCATCAATTTTTGACGATTCATTATTGTTACCATCATCATTTATCGAACAACAACTTAAATCATCACCACAACTACCATCATCTGAATTTATTATGACCGATTTAAATACAACACAACAATATTTTCCAATAAAATCCAATAGACAACAGCAGAGTAGAAAACGAAAGTTAAATGATGTTGAAAACGATTATAATATTCATCATTCAACAACAGGTAAAACTAAATAAATAAATGAAGGATATATATTATTTATCTAAAGATTGAGTTTTAAAAAAAAAGTGAAGATAATTACGCGCCTCAAATAAGTAAATCAATATCCGTCGTTGTTTGTGTGTGTGTATGTGTATTGTTCACATAGAGGTGTGGAACAAGATTGACACATATTTATCAAGAAATACATTATCTATTCAAAAACAAAATAGAGAGGATATGCGTAGAAGAAAAAGTGAAATAGGGAACGAACGATAGGGTCTGAACATCGAGACACATTTGTGTTTATAATCTTGACTTATGATTGAGCATTCGAGACGTACTTTTATAAGAAAGAAGTGATATACCGTTCTTAAATTCATCATGATGTTTAAAGAACTTTGAGTAGTTTATTCCTCTGTTCTCTACGCTCTTTTAGAAATTCATTTCATTATTAACGAATATTTCTCTCTATCCAAAAGATAATCCATTGATATATAAATAGTGCATTCATCCGAATTATTAACTGGCTATTGCTCTACTGTATTAACTTGTTCGAAAATTAAACGAAGAGAATCGTTGAGAAACGCACATAATAGTTGCCCATATACTGGAGAACATATGCGCAAGATTTTAAGAAAAAAATATATCCCAATTTCTTATGCAAATACACATTGCTTACATATCTGCAGTTCATTTTGAATACTCTCTAGAAAAACAAAGGGGCCGAATAGAATCTTCTAGGATTTTAGAATTGAGTAGCATTTTATGAACCCTTTAAAGGTGCAAGACACAAAATATGGTTCTATCTCGCACCTTTTTTAAGGTTCCAGTCAAAAAAAGGTACGAGATAGAACCATATTTTGTGTCTTTGACCTGTAAAAGGTTCATAAATTCTGGAACCCTAAAAGGATTCTGTTGGACACATTTTTTCTAGAGAGTACCATCATCCACCATCCACATCAAAAATGACTACAATACTGAAGAAACTAGTAATGTAAAATTCAACTCGTAGCCTCTTTATCTCGGACACTAAACATTTTTAAGGACCTGCCTGAGTTTCTATATTTTGATATCGAAATTGATGCATTTCTATCTCATATCTGTACGAATCCATTGGAAGTTGTCTCTCTCTTGCTCATAGGGTCATCTGATCACCACAACTGCTCTACTCTTCAACATCTACTATAATATTTCGGTTCTTTAATCATATTCCTCTGTACTTAATGATCAATTTTTTTCTTGCTCTCTCCAATTCTCTTTTTTATTATTTTATATGTCTGTTATTATCTTTCCTGCTCATCCGTTCTTTAAGACTCTTTTGTAAACTGATACAATGTAACCCATTGGATCGTGATTTCGTTTCGTATTAAGATTTTTTTTCTTCATTTTCAAATAAAAAAGTTTATACCAACTCTCCGCCTACCAAGTAGTAAAAATGATACATTTTTTTAAGGACTGTCATCTTCGGGTTCGACTAATAACGCAATACTCTCATTTGCACATGGTCTCTACATCATACAGTCAAATCATGCAACACTTACCGTAAAACTGAATGTTGGATGAATGAGAAGAATACAAGGACGAACAAGCAAACTCTTAGATAGATAAAATATGTTATAAACGTTTCATACTTACTAGACAATTTCTTCAAAAAATTCTAACGACTTTTGTCTTCATTCTTTTAATAGGCCTATTTTCGGATAATCGTGAAAATTCAATATTAACCGAAACATTTTTATTCCAACAACAAATTCTCAACTCATCATCTTCGCAAACTGCTCATCAACAACAGCAACAACGACAAAAACGAATGCGTACAAGTTTTAAACATCATCAATTACGTATTATGAAAACATTTTTTACTAGTAATCATAATCCAGATGCAAAAGATTTAAAAAGTTTAGCACAAAAAACAGGTTTATCAAAACGTGTCCTACAGGTGAGACGTCAATAACAAACAAAAAAGAAAATGGATTAATAGATTTGTTCAATTTTATAAGTAAATATTTTTTTGTATATAGGTCTGGTTTCAAAATGCTCGTGCAAAATATCGTCGTAGTTTACTTCAAGATCAAGATACGAAACAAGACGGCTCATCATCATCATCTTCTACATCTATCTCATCCTCAATTATTAATAGAAACCCTGAGGATACGATCATATTAAATCGGAAGGAAACTGAACTACTTGACATGCTAACAGATGATCATTCGAGTGATGGTGATTTAGGTGGACATGGTGATCTAAGTCGAGATTCTGTTACGGACACCGAATATCATCATTTAACATCTTATATCGATGATTATACTTAGGATACGAATCAAAAACAGGAAGTATATATATATAAATATACTCAAAAACAAATTTCTTCCATTTTTGTGCTTCTTCTTTTTTGTGATATTTTACTTTTCTGTTTTTTTCATTTGTCATTCTTAGCACAACTGACATACCGAGTTCAACTGATTTTGTTTTTTGTTTTTTTTGCTACGAAATAAGGCAGTACATAGTTTTTGTTATTTCATGTGTTCATCTTCTTTTCTTGATGTTGATATGGCACTGTTAGTAGTGATAATAATGATGTGAACGTTTGATTTCGAACAGGTAGAGAACAGAAGAAGAAAGAAAATAAGAAAACGATTGAGTGTGAGAAAGTGTGTGTGCATGTATATATATGTTCATTAGAAAACATACTATTCAATCAAAATGTATGGCATATATAAGAGAAGAGAAAAGATCAAATAATAAACTATTCAATTGATTTCGTAGAAACACACGCAACATTCATAATATTTACATTAAAAACTTTGATAATTGGTTGGACTAGACGGTTAAAATTAAAAGAGATCGTATGGTGTGTTCAATGTTGTTTTATAAACAAATATGATGAATTTTAACTTATAGACGGTAGATTGACTCACCACAGAAGAATAAACAGAATTTGCTGTGCTTTCGTGTGCAAGAGACATTGTTCATTTCTTTTAATTCTATAATTCTCATTATACTATGAAAGCAAAAAAATGAACTTAAAATGCCAAATGAATTCATATTTTTGCACGAAAAGCTGTCACGATGTTCGTTAAATTCAACTGCATTTTCAAAAAATGTTTTATTTGATTAAAATCTAAGAGTATCTTAGTAACTCGTTTTGCTTCTTTTCTCAATGATAAGTAAAAGTGACGTTGTTGGTCTTTACTTTAAACAATAGTAGTGAATAGAAAAAATAATATTGGTGTGAAAATTTGTGTATTTTTAACCGTTTAATATATACAATGGTAAACTATTTACCAAAGAAAAGGCATATACCAATGTATGTAAGTAATGAACAAATAGTTATTCTAAGTAAATTGAACAATATTTTGAACAAATAAAAAAGAAGAGCAAGAGAGAACAATAAGACATTTACTTTATGATTATTAACACTGTATATGTGTAAACGGCATGCGGACAGACAAATTTTTTTTTTATGGATGGTTATACATTATGTGTGTACGTTCGTGACACTCTTACGATCACTTGTTAATTTAAAGACATAGTTCTGTAGTCAGGCTATCAGAGCTTACAATCTTGAAGGAGAAATCAAAAGTATCTCTGATTGAAAAATTAGCCATAATTCGCAGTTTGTTCATGTCGTTCACATCAGAGATGGGCAGCTCCGATCCCTCCCGACTCCAGCTTCAAGTTTTTCTGTCCGGCATCTCTCTTAGAGCTTTTACATCCAGCTCCCGCTCCAAAAGATGCTCATCATTCCTTGTTTTTCTTGCGATTGAATTTCCTAGGCTTTCAACTAAGGGAAAATATGAAAATGAAAATCGTTTTACAAATACAAATATAGTCTATAACTGCATGATATATGCATAAAAAATCTTCTTTCGAAAGCGTTACATTTAGTAGAAGAAGGTCAAGACTGAGGCAGCATATATTAACGTGTCATCAGTGCACACACTCATATAACTATCTGCCGTAAGGGTGTCATTTTTACCTCGATCGAACGCGGACATCATCATTCGCACACCAGCTCCGGCTCTGAACTCAACGCTTTCCGTTCAGCTCCGGAGCCGGAGCTGCCCAGCTCTGGTTCACATACATATTGGAAAGATTGTCAGTTAGCTATCAAAATCTTTCTGGCATGATCTAAGCGAGCAGACAGGTTTATCTAGACATCGAGGAGAACAAGAAGGAAAAGATGTGTGTAGTGATGAGTTAGAGATATAGAACTTCTCAAGTACCCGATACATAGACAATGAAAAGATACTAAGAAAATGTGCTCATCTACTCACTTTTTTTATTGAAAATAAAAGATGATAAGACGATATTCTCAAGTTTCGAATCTACTTCGGACACAACAAGGCGCTTTACTGAAATAACACCCACTACTAAGGTCAAAATTATTCATATAGGAAAAATATTTTTTACAGCCTCTCTTCTAGCACATATCCTTAAGAAGTTGAATAAATTATTTAGTAGCATGAATGTTCTTCACTTTTTCGTTTTACGAATGCTCTCAACATCTACATTGATGTCTTCTGATTATCTTGTTTCTTTCATGTTATTGACTTGTTTATTTTATTGCTTTTTCGCTTATATTAGCTGTAATAACTCCTGGTGCTAAGATAGTGGATTTTGTCGCTTCAATGCCGGATGTTACATGTTCTTCTTTGTTACTTTGATAAAATACATAAATCTTAAATCAAATTAAAATCAAGAAAAGGGAAAAACTAAAATTTTTCGATATGATTGTAATCTTTAACATTTTTTCTCATTATTGTACTCAACTTCTTGTTCATTCACACTCGATTTTTTCTCCTTTTCATTTACTGTTTGTTTTTCCTATGTAACGTTTACAGATTGATCGTTAGCTCATTGTCTTTGTTATTCCCTTCCTATTTGAAAAAAAATAAATGAACATGAATCTGGGTACTATCTGAACTCTCATCCTCACTAGATGCCCATTGTGAAACATTCCTTTCTTTTTTTTTCAAACAAAGTAAAATATCTCTAACAATTGATTAATTCCGGAAGTTTGTTCTTTTTCCTTTTTTTTATTCGTTATCAAGACCACCTATAAACTACTTAGTAATCACGAGAGGAAAAAAAACAGACTCACCGTTGACAACAGAAACAAGAACTTTTTTTCTTTTTTTTTTTTTTCTCCATGAAATATGACCTCTTTCTTTCCTCAGTGTCCACATGATCGATTCTTTTTCTCATTTCTTCTTTTTTTTTCATATATATATATATTAAGACAAGCACGTCAACTCTGCAATTAGTCCAATTAAAATAAAAGCACACATCATTAAATTGTTTAAGCTTCTTTGATAAGAATGGCACGTAATATACTATAGTCACGTGTATGTCTCTTTAAAATAATATTTCATTTAATAAGGTTACTTAAAATAGTTTTATGTTAAAAATGAAAATCTGCTGCTCGTAGATTAATACGATTTGACATCAACATGCAATAGAAAGAAATGACGATTTTTTATGTAAGTTAAACTCAGAAAGATATCTAGAGAATATGGATACAATATGAGCTAGAAACAACATGTTGCCAGTAAACTTTTGCTTTAATCTGCTTTTTATCGAGAAAAGAAAAAAGATAATTAATTTGATGTTGTGCATGCAGACGTTTGTAAATTCTTTTGCAGTTTTGTATGCAATCTAGAGTAATTTATGAAGCGAATATTAAAAGAGGAACTGAGAAAGAATTTTAGACATACTTAGAGACAGAGCCAGGCGAGCCAAGCCACTTTTCGAGTCGAGCGACTCATTTCGTAGCGGTTTCAAGTCGAGTCAAGTTATTTTTGTCATTTGTTCGGTTTCTGTTTATTTTTATAAACAACGTTTACAACAATTTTTTATGATACAATATCTAGTTCCTAGTTTTTATGCACAAAAAAAAATCGTTCTGATGCAATCTATTCAATTAGGATGAAAGTTATAAGTGAAAATTTAATCTTATAAATTGTAAATTTTTTGTAAAAACAGATGAAAATTTTTTTCAATGAATAACTCGAGTCAACGTCACCCAATTTTCTAGTCCAAGTCAAGTCTGAGTTTTTAAATAAATGTGATTTGGACTTGTCGAGTCCTGCTCAGAGAAACTATGACAAGATGTTTCTGTGTATAATTTTAATAATGTGACACTATTTTACTACAATGTCAATTAATCTCTAGCGTCATGTTAATTTTAATCATTTATATATTGGTGTAATCAATAATAAACCGATATTTATTGATAAAAACATTATCCAACATTTTAATCTTGTGACGATGTATATGTCGATGTATATCTATCTATTCTTTCTATGAATACTCAATAATCTGATATCGTTTCTGTCTCTCACTTATATTCAAATTATCAATGATGCATTTTATATAAAATTTTATTGACCTGTTGAATATAACAGAACACAGTAACGGTGAAAGATTGTTCTGCTTCATATCAAATATTTATATATATACGATATCATTTCAATTTCCACTTCAATTAACACATTTTTGAGCAAAAAAAACAATGTATCAAAAATTTTAATTACTAATTTATGTATAACGATTTCACCTGTAAAAAGATATCAATAATTTTTTATACTATAGTAAATCGTCTTTTGTATTCAATATGAATATGTTTCAAAAATATCGAAACATCTTAGAAACTAACTGACTCTCTATGATCTATTAGTACAGCTGTTATGAAGGTTAACTATTAGTTCTATTTATATCATAAAATTATGAATATGATTTTTAACTATTGTCATCGTTTAATTTAGACAAACATAATGATAGTATTTATAATTCTTACCAAATCTTAGATAAATGTTCAACTATTTGTTATTCTTTTTCTTCTCTCTTTTTTTTCAGATACATTTTGATTTCATCTATAGAAATTGAGTTTGTAAAGTGTACACTTACTGATCTTTCTATTGTTATTATTATAACATTTCAAAAAGATGCATTCTATAACGAACAAAAACACTACTCTACCCTTATCTTGACGAGAACAAAAAATAAAGGTCATATTCTTCTAAATAAGCTCTAATTCGATTTTTGACACTTGCATACACATTGTTTTAGTAAAAAATAATATTCACAACATGATATTAGGCGAGCAACGCTTTTTGTTTTATTTCTAATTACTAAATTGATTTTTTTAGTCTCAAAAAATGTTTGTCTTAATTCTTTATCGGTTAAACACTATTCTCTTCAATCGGTGTGGTCAGCTAACTTTGCTACCTACCGCAAAGAAATTCCGTAACGTTTTTTCTTCATTTTATTGTGTCGATATAGACCAAACCAAATTATACAGAAAGTCATGAGACGTCTTAAATTGAAGAGAAAAGTCTTATGAACATTTTAAAACGTATCTGTACTCCCAGAAAACTACCTCTTTCTGAGGATCGTAATAAAACATTGAGTACTACTTTTCGATTCTGAAGAATGTGAATTTTTCGAAATTCAATATTTTATTACGATCTTCAAAAAGAGGTAGTTTTTTGGGAGTACAGATACGTTTTAAAATGTTCATAAGACTTTTCTCTTCAATTTAAGACGTCTCATGACTCTCTGCATCGTTCGGTTTGGTCTATATCGACACAACAAAATGAAGAGAAAACGTTACGGAATTCCCTTGCGGTAGCAGAATTAGCTAGTCACGTCAATGGTATACTATTTTACATTTAATGAGTCTAATAATGAACACTGATAAAGTTTTATAATGTGATTCTTTTTTACTATATTGTCAGACTATATATATTTCTTTTCTTTTATATAATAAAAACATCAAGAAAACAAATGGACAAATAAAAAAACACAAAATCGCAGCTACTCAACACGTTTTAAATAAATGACTAGAATTTTCTTTTCTTTTTTTTTGTATAAAAACGAGAATATTTTTAAATGCAAAATAAGAACGTTTTTTATTTTCTTCTCTTTTTTCTTTTTATTGACTTGTGCGTATAAATTTCAATTCTCTCACGTTGATCCATATGTTTCAGATTCGCTCATTATTAGAGATGATGTCTTTTCAGATTCGGCTAGTGATGACATATTTGACGAATCTTCACCATAACTAATTTTAGATGATGAAGAATTTCTTATTGATGATGGATTACCATCTATATCAGAAGTATTATTATTTCTACTGTTACTATTAGTTGTAGCATTTTTAGAATCAGTTCGTGATGAACTACGACGAAATTTGGCTCGAGCATTTTGAAACCAAACCTAAAATTTAATTTAAAATCCATTAATTTTTACATAATAAATTTCATATAGATTTGAATGTTATATATTTATTTTATCTACTTACTTGTAATACACGTTTTTGTAGACCAGTTTTTTCTGCTAAATTTTTTAAATCTTTTGCATCTGGATTATGATTTAAATTAAAATAGGATCTCATACATCTTAATTGATGATGTTTAAAACTTGTTCTCACACGTTTTTGTCTTTGATGATGACTATGATTATGATGTGAATGCTGTTGTTGAGATAGAGACGATGGATCATTGAGTAATGAATTTTCAACATCATCCAAATAATAACCGTCCAATGAAAATAAATCTGCATTTGGATCTGAAAAAACAACAACAACAAAAAATGACAAACACTGATCTTTTAGAAAAATTGACGGGATAAAATAGTGAACAAGATAAGTATTCATTCATCCAAACGATTATTGACATTAAAAAACAATTAATAATTGAATTTATTGACGAAAAAAAAATTAGGCAATGTAATTGTAGTTCAAGTGTTATTGTATTTTTAGTTTTAGATGATCACTTGAGTATGTTAACAATTTACTTTAATCCTTATTGTTCAAGTATATATATCACTTGAATATCTTAATAACAAATTGTTCAAGAAGAACAAGTATTGAAAACAAGTGTGAAATATTGAAAGTCTATTGATACAAATAGAGAGAATTAGTTTACCATCACTTCTACTGTAAAGAATGTAGTAGTCTGAATGAGAAAAGATAGTACTGTTCTTGTCACCCTACGAACACTATAGTGTACAAAATTTTAACGGATCATTCAACAAAATCATCAATTTTAAAGAACGCTTGTTTTCGGAAAATCACAGATCCTGCATATTTCACGGAGAATAAACTAAACATAAGAGACAATAGATGAAAATGACTGCTAAAAATGAGAAAAGGACAGAGATCGATCTGTCTATCTGTTTTTAATTGCTTTTGACGTGTTACTTGTATTAGAAGAAACGATAAAAACATATGTAAAGAAGTGATGCACGATGTTTATCTTGAACAATACGTTTTTAGATGCTGCGTGCATCAGTTAAAAAACTGATGTTAAGACTTCCACGAAAATTGTTATAAGTTGTCTATAAAAAATGACTCAGAGTCACAGAACAGCTCATTTTGTAGAGAAATGTTTGAACTACAATCTCATATAAGTAGAAAAATTTTAACGTTATCTGTGATATAAATATGAATATTTTAACATGCACTGAATTCAGAAGAAAAAAAACACAGGTCTTTTTCTAACTTAAGTGCATTTTAGAATACTCACATTTTTGCTAGAAATAATTTTAAATTGTTTTTTCTTCACAGCTAAATTTTCAAGAGAAAATATTTCTCTACAAAATGAAAAGTTCCGCAACTTTCCTAGTAAGTCTATATAGGCAACGTATAACAATAGATACATCAGTATAGAGCTTAATAAGTATAAGAAGATCAAATTACAGCGGATGAAAAAATTCAAGAATTCTAATATTAATTTTGTCAAATCATTTTCTAAGATAATAATAATTTATGTATAGTAAACATTATGTTTAATTTTTCTAAGAAGATCTATTGTAATTTGGTGATCAATCAGTTTAATGATTTTTAAAGTATCACTTAAGCTACTACACAAATCATAGAGAACATGTCGATAAGTAATGTGGATGATGGTATCTTGATCAACATTTTAATAACAGTTACTTATGAACAAATATGAATAGACAATTTTTCTATTCAGAAAGTGTGAAAAAAAATGTAAAACAATTGACAATTGATTATTTCATACATGTACTGTACAAAATGAAGTCTTCTTATCTAAACATCTGACTTTTCTTCTCAATTCATTCAATTTTCTCTTTGATAAAGTGAATTTATTGAATCTTACCGATTGATGATGGTGACGATGATGTTGTAATATAATCTGGTATTTCTTGTCTATTAATTTTTCGTTTTCTTGCACGTTTATTTGCTATTGTTAATGTTATTTTTGAATTTGTTGTTCTACAACTATTATTTCCATCAGATGTTGTTTGCAATGGCAAAGAATAATAATCGGATTCATCAGACATAAATGGTAATGGTGAATACTGTGTCGAATTTAAACATGTAGATAATTTTGATGATGATGATGGTGGTAGTGATGATAGATGATTTATAGAAGAAGATGGTAAATATAATTCATATTCATAATAATGTACACGACAAAATAATTCATCATCTTTTAAACCAAATTCATCACCTTAAATAAGAATAATGAGATATATAAAAATGTCTCATGAGATATTGTATTCACTTACCGGGATGTAATCGATGATTACATGATATACATGAAAAACATTCTAAATGATATATATACTGTTTTGCACGCATTATTAATTCATTTGGACGAATTAACATATGACAACGAGAACATATTCGACGACAATAACGTCTAAAGTATATATAGATTGAATAGAAACAATAGATATAGAAAATAAAAAAACATTTACTTGATATAATCATCTTTACAATAAATTTGTTTATCTCGAGAAAAACATGTCACCTCTTTTTCTAATGATTGATTACAATCAAAACATCTTAAACATGATAAATGCCATATTTTATCAATAGCCATTAAATAATAACGTTCTTCAATTTTATAATTACAACCATAACATTCGACACGATCATTACGATCATTTTTACTAATTATACCACCAGGATCACCCGTTTCAAATGTTGGCATTTTTTTTCTTTACTATAACACACAACAGTAAATTTTTTCCTTAGAGAGGATAGGGATGTACATGATGTAAAAGAGATAGTTTTTACTTTATTATTATTTCTATTCTATTGTGAGTAAATAAGTGCATTAACGGTGAAATATGAGAATTTTGATAATAGAATGTATTAAACAGAAACAATAAAAAATAAAAGAAAAAAGAATCTTATGACTTGTCCACGTAACACCTATGGCAGAGATGTCACAGCGTTACTTGTTTTGCTCATTTTGTCTTGACTATAACTCCAAAGCTAGAAGTCGTAGAGAGTTCGAAGACGTTTTAAATTATAGAAAAAATTATTTTCTACATTTTGAGATCTGATCAGATCCTCGGAAATATATCTTAAAAGAACTGTGGTCAAAATGCTAAGATCTACATCTTTAGTTTCAATTCTTAAAAAGCAGATCTCAGCATTTGAATTACAGTTTTTTAAGATAGATTTTCTAGAGTCTAAACAGATCTCAAAATGTAGAAAACAGTTTTTTCTTTAATTTAAAACGTCTCCGAACTCTCTACGACTGTTAGTTTTGAAGTGATAGTCAAAACAAAATGAGCAAAAAAAGTAACACTATTACATTTCTGTCATAGGAGTTACGTGCACAGGCCGTTTATTTCTTTTTTGAGAATTAATTCATTTATGAACACAAGATTTAATTCAGCTATTGAGAATGATTGCTTCATACGAAAATGTATTAGAAAACCGGGTAAAACTGAAGGAAAAACACTAGAAATGCCATATAGATTTTTGATACTGTAATTCTAAAACTTGCTCTTTCTACTCTTTAAAGGCGAGTGTCTTATATCTTTTTTTCAATAAAAATAACTTAAAAAAATTTTAGTTTATAGAACTATAGAACGAATTGATTTAAAAAGGTGACATGATTTTATAAGATCACTATGTCTTCTAAAACATTCGACTTGTTTATGTGAAAATCAGTGAGGATTTTGGAAAAATTGTAGAGATTTTAGCGTTTTCTCTGTATTTTTCTAAGAAACTGTTGAAAATGCTTGATGCAATGCTAAATACTATGAGGTATGCAGGTAGACGTATAGATCAAATCAAATATGTATCCAACAAATGATAAACATGAGTCTAAACCTCTGTGGGAGTACTCTTAACTAAAAACGAATAACAGTTTTGCAAATCCAAAGACAATAATACGTCAATTTAGATTATCGACAATTAGACAACACTGTGCTCGATTTGGCACATCTTTTCATTCAATAGACAAGTATATTATCATGTGAAACAATTTATTATCAATATTCTCTTTATCAAAACAAACTAAAAGACATACATAAGTTTAATGTTTATTCAAAAAACATCATATATGATATAATGTCCGATTGTAACAACAAAGCGTGAGATGATAATAAAATCGGATGGGTGGGTGGTGACAAATATCCAAAACGAAATAAGCGTGAAAACGTTTTATTTTTCTACTTCTAATTTATCGTTATTTTGAATACTGGTGTACTGATGTAAGCATTCAAACAAGGATAATGCGGACATGACAATAATGAAAAGATGATCATATGAGAGATGTTGTAGGAAAGGAGAGAGAAACAGAGAGAGAAGGAAACATGTGTGGTTATAGTAAGACATTCTCAGTCTTATCCGAATATCTTCAACAAATATGATGAAACAAAAGTGGTTATGATGTTCAGAAATAAAAAACTATCTTAAACAATGCCGAATGAGAAGTGGATTTAATATTCGAACAATTTCTAACTTACGTTTCTTCGCTATTATCTTGTAAAAAATAAGTCAGATAGCAATCGTTAATTATTAATAATAATATTTGATGTCAGGTGTGATATGTCAATACAAGAAAAAGGAAGAGAGAGATACCAACACTACTATTACCTCTAGATACGCTTATTGACACTCTCATGAATTTCTTTTTTTCTGTTTTTTTATTTCCAATAGGAAATCAGTTTTTTAGGTCCAATGAAAAATTTACCGTTAAAGTGAAAGCGAAAGAAAAAAAACGGTATATTTTTCTACTGTCTCTCTCTCTCTCTCTTTTTCTCAGAGGGAAGAAAAACAGTTGCGTTTTTTCCTTTCTCCGATGGCATCAGCAGAGCATAGAAACAGAATAAGAAATTTATTCATAAACACCTGTTATAACATATTGTCTGCTACTTTTAAAGTTCACTACTCTGTGTGTAAATATGATAATAACAAATGTTTTGACAGAATGGTTAGTATAAGGAGCTGTACGCATACATATATATATACAATATGTACACATAAACTGAATGAGAACACTGTTGTACGACTATATAAGATCAAAATTCGATTGATAGAAATGACTCATGGACATTGTTGAAATGATGAACTTCCTATAGTACAGTATATCTGATCTGTCCACTGTATTCTCCATTTTTCATGTGAAGAGCAGTAGTGCTGATACTGTAAGGTTCTGAGTTCATTGAGACAGTCTCTTTAACACTAGAACGCCGATAGCGGTCATTTTGACCGGTTTGTGATTTTTATCCTTAATAAAACAAACTGTATACAATTTACTTAAAAATAAAATGATGTCATAACTTTTAATTTGTCTCACAAAAATTATTTTTTGCAGAATTTTTAATTCATTTTTTAATTTAAAACCATTTTTAAGAATAAAATTTTAAAAATAAAGTAACGGTCAGAATGACCGCTTTGGACGTTCTAGGTCATGAAAATTTCCGGGCGTTCTAGTGTTAATAACCCAAAATAACTTCTATATAATAGTGATTTTAAAGCGTTTAAAATGAGTTTGAATGTATTAGTGACGGTTGATTGAGAGAGATAAGGATAAAACAGAAAGAAGCAATTGATTATGAAAGCATCAAACGACTTTCACTATTCAACAGGAATCTAACACATGAAGAAAATATTCGTGTTTGCACAGATATATTGTTTATAGGATATTACCAGCATCTGACTTGAACAGAACAAAGCCGATATAACTCAAGCAGAGGAAGGAAAGAACAAACACAACGAAACATCTTCGAGCTTTATATGAGAAGAATATCGTTCAATATTTTCTTTATATTTTTTAAATATATTGTTGATTACACAGAACAAAACAATTCTAGATTTTGTGCCTGTACTTAAGGGGAGATGTCCTCTCCTTAAACCATACCTTCAAAGTTGGTCAGTTTCTAGAGAACACCTTCACTGATATGGCTATGGAATAAAACAAAATTTGATCAAGTGTCGACAGTGTTATAAATTAATTACTGTAAACTCTAATTAACAATTGAACTGCTAGTCCTTCTTTTGCAAAGCTTGCAATTCGATCAAAATAATCATAGAAACGTCATTCATGCATAGTTTGAGAGCCAGTGATCAATGGTTATAGTTTCATAAAAGAAAATTTTGAAATTAGATTTCAAGGTATTAGATAATAATTATAACTGCAAATGAATACCAACTAGTGTTACTCAAGTGCCTTACACTTTTATTTGTAAGTTACGATGTCTTGGAGATCGTGAAGGAATATATCATATGACAGAGATTTTCAAGCACTACAAAATCCTGTATTTGCTTTTCCAAAACGGTACTAATTAGCAGTTATTTTAATCCATTTTTAGATATTTCTCGGCCTATATTACAGTGTGTCCACAAAATTCATTTTTAAATAGCTTTTGACCGACAACAGCTATAGAGTCGCAGTTTTTCCATTCGATAACCAAGAAATTTGTTAAAAATCTCATCACCTGAATCTCCCGTCACTTCTCTATTACACTTGATGAGCTCCTGAATTTTCCTTTAATTTTGCTACCAACATATGTGATGATGCCACGTTCTTGACTTCTCTGGGAAACGAAGTTTTCCCACCGGCTTCGTTATATAGTCACTCCTGTTGGCAGATGAATCCACGCTTTATCAGTCTATTTTCCCTTCTTATATTTTTCTGCGTCGTCCCGTTATTACAGTTTGCCAATATTAGTTTTCTTCCAAATAAGTAATATTTACGCAACAATTTACTTGAAAAAGCCAACTTAATTTTTTTACTTAACAACGGCATCATAAAGTTCAAAGTAAATAAAAATGGTTGACGGTACATAATGGAATTTGTCGTACTCTGCCAGCTTCAACGTTCACCGCTATAGCAACAAAGTGGTTCATCTGCGATATCGATAACGGGCAGCGTGTGGGTTCTGTGTTTGATACAATCAAGTTGTTGTCTGAAGTAGAGTTTGTATTATAAATAGCAGTTGTTAAAAGTGAGTTGAAAAAGTCAGGACAAAATGCTTTTTCGTAAAGCTCCTTCTTAACGAATCACAAGAAACTAGACTGTAAATGAGAAAATAAGAGGGAAAAGTAAGTTGACATCAGTAACTAATACGCGAAAACTTCAAAACCATATAAAAATTACTAAGATCGTAATAAAATCAATAACACATAATATAACAGTAAAAGAAATATGGTAACAATAGTTTTTTAAAACTTGTGTCTAATAACATCAGAGGTCTCAGAATCGGGATGTATTTATAATTCAGGAAAATGTGACAGCAAAACGCAAACCCAGCAAACAAACAAGAGCATATGATCTTTCATTTTTTCCTTTAACCATAAAGTTATGGAATCAACTCCATATAAAATTGCGAATGGCCAGTTCTATGAGAAAATTTAAAAAACTATGGGATGAGTTAAAAGCTATACCTAAGAAGAAACCAATAGTGAAAGATGTAAATAGAAGAGCAGATATTGTGTTTCATCAGATGCGAGCAGATCTCTCTACACTCGGACATGATTTATACCGTAGAAAAATCGATAAAACACCAAATTTACAATTCTGTTCATGCTCTGATTTGGAAACAGTAGAACATTTCTTTCTGCAATGTCCTGACTACACTATTGCTCGAAAAACATTATTTGACACATTACACGAGTGTGATCCTGATCTGAGTATAGATATGAATATCCTTCTACTATCTTCTCCTTCTCATTCTTCCAACTTTGAACAATATGTTAAAGTTTACAAAGCGATTACTGTCTATATATGTGAAACTAAACGTTTTGTAACAAGCTAAACAAGTTTTCCGTGCTAAACCTTGTCTTTTTCTTTTTCTAATGTGTGTGCCATATTTTACTGAAGCCGAAAATGTTTTTCTATTTGTAAAATCTTCTCTGTAATTCTAAAACAACGAGTCTGTTTTATTAATTTCACTTATTCATTCAATTTTTGATGCTGTTTTCTATCTATATTGCAGGCCTTGTGTTCACTGTATAATGGCAACGCCGAATTAGTAACACTAGAGCTCTATACTTTATATTTATTTAAATAAATAGCTTAAATCAACATCAGATCAAAATGTACTGTCTGTTGCTAATCCACTCAGTAGCTGTAAACACCAAGTTTAATATATATATTGAAATTTGATCAATCACATTTTCACGCCGAAACTTTAAAACTTCTGATACGGTGTTTAGAGCTACTGGAAAAAACCCTCTGCAAATCATAAAAATCATCGTATATAAACTTTATACTTCAAATTTCTTTTTCCTTCGGAAAACGGACAAGTCCTACGCAGTTTTCACAAAATACTAGATCTATACAATAAATTTTTGACGGGAAAAAACACATATTTATATTTTCATAGTCATATACTTGACGAAAAGCACATTTCAATTTTATTTCATATAAAAAAGAACAAGATAAGACATAGTGCGGAGACTTGCCTGAACAAGGAAAAATGGTCGCACTCGGAGAAGGAAGAGCTGATGAAAAGAACACATTGTCAATAAATGTATTTTTAACTATTGTAGGAATAGAGAAAGCATTAGTAAGGTTAAATGCATCTATTAAAGAGCGTAACCCTACTAATACTAGAGGTTTAATTGTACGAACATTAAAATCAGCTGACAAGATAATAGGAAAATCTTGTTTTAAGTGTGAAAGGAGAAAATAGATGAATATTTGAAGAAAATTTGTTTTTTTTATAAGAAGAAATAACGTTCCACACACATATATACGAGTCTTACCGTACCATGCAGTCGACTACGAAACTCGCAAGGTACGCTTTTCAAAAAAGGAAACAAGAAACAAAATTTTGATTTAACCGGAACCAAGCCGATGAAGCGATTATAATGGTAAACAAGAAAATCCGATTTTATATGCAATTTATCTGCTGTGCAAAAATAACAACATCTATACTTTTCTGTAAGGTTTTAGGTTTGGAGCTATGTTGACAAAATATAATGGGTGCGCCTCTTTCGTTTTGTTCTCTTCACTAATTTAAACTTGTGTTCCTTCTTTACCACTATAAGAATCAGTGCTTCTTATAGTGGTGCATGATTGTAAATTAATTGCCAACGACAGAGAAGGAAAATACATTAGAAATAGGCATGCACCGAACATGTTCGGTCACCAAACCGTTCTCAAACATGTTCGGTCAGCCATAGCTTGGGATGGTTGCATGCCTGATCTGAACTAAAGGTAGATTGAATGAAATCGAAGCTTTTGAAGGAACTAACCAGTGAGAAAATAGATTAACTAAAGCACAATGTGAACGAATGTGTTTTCTACCGGATCGCTACCGAACGTGTTCGTACGAAGATTGCAAATGCGATAGTTTATATTTTTCTCATCAGAGACATCGACGAGCGCTCTGCTAACAAACTATTAGGACAAAGTACCATAAACCTTATAAAGATATATTCAAATTAGACCTGCAACTGTCTGTCCACTTTCTTTTTGCACAATGAGGAAAACCATTTTTTGCATGAAAACAAAGTAAATTAATCTACTATACAGAGGCCACGTTAGAAGGTAATTAGTGAGTAAATCAAATATAATGGAAATTAAAGGTACTTTGAACTTCCTGGAATAAAGCAAACATAAATTTGCTGCTCTAATTCAAACTTTTCTTTACATGACTACCTACGACTACGGCGTGATCAAGGCTGCTCCTCCGTTTAGTGTAATCCTCACCATTTTTTCTGTTTTTTTTACAAAGATTTCTTTCATGTGTTCTCAAGTTCTTAGCTTGGACAAACTATTTTTTTAAACCTTTGGTAGCGATCCGCTAGAAGACACATTCGCTCACATTGTACTTTAGTCTATGTCTTTACCGACAGGTTTATTTCAAAAATTGTTTTCTAAACATTTTTCGAACCACTTTCGATTGTATCAGATAGATGTGAAAGCTGCATTCATAACTGACATAAAACAGTGAGCGCACCATTTTGATAATTAATTTCTCCCAGGCGCTTCGGAGCATATCTTTTCTCACGTTCAAGAAGACGCAATGATATTTAGTTCTTAAAATGAAGAAGCAGATAGTGTAACGACTTACGTTGAAATTTACGTATAAGGCAATTACGGATGAAATTGCGCTATACCTTTCCTGCTTCTATTAGCTTTCTTTGAGACTACAGTTTCATTGTTACCATTGGTTGCTTTTTCGTCATGTGAGGCAACGTTTGTAATAAACTGCAGTACCCGAAGATTCTTAAAAAAAGACCTCGCCTGATGCGTCTAATTTGCACACTTATAAGTGACAGTACTCCCGTTTGAGAGGAAGAATTGTCTTAATGAAAGTTCTGCGGGACAATTTTACATCGATCGGGCATCTATCTGTCCTTATAAGCTTTATTTATTCAAGAAAAGAAGGAACACAAGTTTAAATAAGTGGAGAGAACAAAAAGAACGAGGCGAACACATTGTATCATTTTGTCTATTCCTACATAAGAAAAGATGCAATAGTATACCTATCTGTCTCGCTCCGTCGACGTAAGCCCGTCAGAAAAATTTTAACAAAACTTTTTTATTTGATGGAGATAAACAGTCAACTTCAGTTAGATAGCATCATTCGAACGTTATAATTCGAGCGAAACTAATCGTGTGAGTGGTATTCAGGACGAGTATATGTGTCCAATTTGTCAAAATCTGTTATTTAAACCAGTCGCATGCAAAACGTGCGAAAATATTTTTTTCTCAAGGTAAGTTGACCTACTTTCATTCCTCTAATTCAAAAATATCCTTGCTTATTTTTTGACTGTTATCATACATTGAGTACGTCCAAGCCAAGGAGAAGAAGAAGAGTAGACAAAAAGAAGAAGTAGCACGCTTAAAAATCTCGTTTCCATATCTGTTTTCTCGGTATACTTGTATGTTTGACGCATTTTAGTATTTTTATACTTGTTTTTAATCCAGAGCTTTTGAAAAAACTAATAACCTATTGAACGCAAATTATTACAACGCTTTGCGATAATTTGATTTTTCATAATTTGATAATTATTCCAAGAATCGTAAATGCATGAAATGGAAACAAATAAAATTTTCTTTCCCAAGTTACTAGAGGCATCGCACTGCAACTAAAAAGCTTTCATTACGCTCGTTGTTCTTTTTCTCTTACATTGTCTTTTCTCGTGAATCTATAAAGGGATACATGATATTTATAAATGCATTTTTCTTAAAGATTCTAAAAATATTTTTGGACAAATTTTCGTGATCTTCCTAAATAATTTTCCTTAAAAATTTTTTAGCGTTTATATTTTAAAAATAAAAAATTTTCCACACTTTCCTTACAAATTTGAGACACCGCACTCACTCGGGAATTTTTTTATCCAACTTCACTCTCCTAAGCAGAATGCATACTACTAGTCAGCATTACTATACTTTGAGGAATACTTCTAAGATTTTCTTGAAGTTTGGTTCCACTCTGCTAAGCAAGCTGCACGTTGAATATTGTCAGTCTGTTTAGCAAAGTGAATTCTACTTAAGAAAAAATTCCATAGTGTGTCCGGCGTCTCAAACTTTTAAGGAAAGTGTGGAAAATTTTTTATTTTTAAAATATAAACGGCATTTTCCTAAATTCCATTTTTAAGCCTTTTTTTTAAGGAAAATTTTTTAGGAAAAAGCAAAAAAAAGTATGGAAAACGCATTTATAAAGATCATGTTATTCCTATAAAGGTGTCACTAAAGGACGCCACAAACAACAGATAGTGTACAATCGTCACCATCATTCATCACTTGTCAGACGCCTTTATACACATACATGGCTTACGGTAGTGTCGTCGATCGCTTTCTTGACGCTGAGGAAGAACCTTCTCAAACACTGATACCCATCCAAGGCTATGAAAAGGCACCGCTGGTATCACTCGAAGAAGCTGTTGAACCAATTCAAACATTAATTCCTAATCTTGACTCCATGGTCAAGACAGCCAAGCGGAACTCGCGCAAACCATCGGACGATCTCACTCCTGATGAATCGGCCGCTATTCATCTGTATACGATGCAGTGGCCCAAGCCCCATCCAAGCCTCTACACTCTTCTCAACAAAAAGCTTCGCTCTCAGGATCGAGATACTCTCATATTATGGTTCTCCTATCTCAAACTCTTTCTTACTGCATTGCACAAACTCCCATCATTCAAAGGTACAATTTGGCGTGGTGTTCAGGGAAATCTCAGTGATCAATACGATAAAGATCAAATATGGTGGGGCGCGAGCTCGTGCACGGAGACAATGAACGTCATGGAAGAATTTGTCGGACTCGACGGTGTGCGTACCTTGTTTAACATTGAATGCATCAATGGCAAGGTTATTCGAGCTCACTCTTACTACAAGACAGAGAATGAAATTCTACTCATGCCCGGCACTTATCTGCAGGTAGTGAGTAAATGGAGAGCAGCCAAAGACCTGTACATTATTCATTTGCGAGAGACAACTGCTCCATATCAAACAATCGCTGTGCCTTGTGATCTACCGTCGTCGTTCGTCGGCATATCCTCACTAACAACACTTGCAATTTCCAAGGAGAAGAAGAGCGGGTCAAGTGGTTATGTCGCACCTGCGCAATCACATGGTAAGATTCTGGATGCGTTTCTTCAATTTTTTCCTTAGAATGTCGGCATGCAAAACTTTTAGAAGTGTTCGAGTTTTCTAGGACGGAGAACAAGAAAACATCGACGAAGAGTCCAACTTCAGTAATTATATGTCTAATGCAAGCTACGGCTAGTGGAACGAACTGAATGGGATGACTGACCGGTGAAGAAGGACTTCATCGTCTCTCACAGACCATTCACAGAATGATCCTTAGGATCTAGTTGTGTCTGTCTAGTGCACTTTTTTTTTAATTCGGGATAAACACGCGAACATCCATGAACACTCATTAGAAAATTAGGTACTTCTTGCCGCGCTGCATTCAATTAGTAAAAATTGAACGCTAGTTCACAGTGGGCATTTAGGCGGCATTTTGATGAAAAATCGCAGGTTCGAATTTTTATATTTTGAATGATGACATATATACTATAAATAATGCCCTATTAAACGGTGAAAAGTTTTTGGCTCTAGCTTCTTCCAAATGAAAGAAAATTGAGAAAATTGAGAAAGTTGAGAAAATTAAATTACAAAATTATCAGTAGAATTAGTATGCTGGCGCGTAAAATTGCATTTTCTCCGTCAAATTATAAATTTTTTTCAAAAACAATGTATATAGAATCGTCATCTGTTGGGCTATCTAGCCGTAAGAAAATTTTTGTCGGACAAAGTTAAATTTCGGGGAACGCGCGAAGATCTTTCCACGGAAATCATCTAAAAAAAAGACGTCCTCATAAAAATGCAATCGCTAAACTCCGCTGAGCAGCTATTGATATGACAAATAGCCCAAAATGTTCGTCTCAACCTCCTCTACATATGCTGATCTCACAAAGGCTCCCAACTCTAGGAGTGCTGAGTTACAGGCTTTCCAAAAACCTTGGGGATTTTCGAGTATTTCGCAGTTTGCGCCCTCATAAAAGCGCTTTTTCTTGAAAGTAAGGTCATATTCGGAATTAGCGTGAAAAACTGCATCGAATGGTGTATAACTCATCTCGTTTCGGTCACTCGATTTTGAATTTTAGAAATTTCTTAGTTTTTGAGATTCACACAAACAATTTCGTATTGAAAATTTGAAGTTCAAGATAAAGTAACCTGAACGACTCGAAACATGTTTCTTATAGGTTTTCGACAATGCTCTTTCCAGTGGCATCGTTTTTAAATATTGAGAAAGTTTTCTGAAGGGTTTTTCAGAGATCGGAT